>VZRQ01003875.1:132066-205759 GCA_013397975.1 Machaerirhynchus nigripectus | reverse complement strand
GTTCCAGCGGCGCGGCCGCCATTTTGCGCGGTAGCAGCGGCGGGAGGCGCTATTGGTGAGGCTGGAGCGGCAGAGTGCTCTTTCCTCGGTGGAGGGAGCGGGAGCCTGGCTGTGAGGGGCCTCAGGGTCTCGCGGGACGCGGGGAGCAGCGCAGTGAGCTGGGGATGCGCTCTGCGCCTTCGGGGCACCGGGCAGTTGCGGTTTGTTTGGGTCTGCGACCTTTACTTTTGGGCCCTTGGAGAGAGCACTGTGATTAAATACGTGGTCTGAGGAAAGGTTTTGGTTTAGGAGGAAGGTGAAAAGCAAAGTGGCTTCAAAACTGAGCAAATCCCCTCGTGGCCTGCAGTGTTTGTAGTCAGGTGTTTCTTAAAGCACATACATGAGAGAGGTCGTTGCTCACAGGATTTGGCAAACACCTCTTAGTAAATGTGAATCAGTGGTCTGTGCTGCTCCTGCAAACACCTACTCCCTTATTCTGCCATCTGGAATATGCATTTTCCCTGTGGAGTCCAACAGCACTGAGCGTGCGGAAAAGGTGCTTTGTTTCCTGGCCATCTTGGAAACGCTTTGGGCTCCTCCCCAGCACTCCGACCCCTGCCTTTTTTGCTTTCTTCTTTTGCTTTAAAAGTCTGAGAGACTTTTCACAGTTTCCCAGCTGGAGCAGGTGGGTGAATGCAGAGCTGCATAAAGGAGTGCATTTCTTTAAGATTTCCAGTCTTGTAGAATGACCATGACGTCTTTTTTTTTTTTTTTCCACTATCAAGCAATTGGGATGATTAGAGCTGGTCAAAGAATAAATGACACATAGAGAGCAGGGGCCCCAGAGATCCAACACTGTGTATAACAGAGGCTGCTCAAGGATGGGAATCATAAATCCAAACTATTTAAATGGAAGTTGCATAATCATAGATTGATGATTTCCCCACCTGAGGCAGAAAAACCATTTCATACTGTGCAGTATTTGCAGCTCCTTGAAGCTGATGGGGCAGTGGTTATTCACTTGGATAGGCACTAACACAGATTATTACTACTTCAATAACAACAACCTGATTAGTGCTCCTCAAGATACTTTCTGCTGCCACTACTGATACCAAGCCTGAGAGCTCCTGCTTTAGATTACTGCCATTAAAAGCATGTGAAAGCATGGCAGCAAAATGAAACACCTTTGTTAGATTTTGCAGTGTGATTTCTAAATTGTAGATTTATTACTGTGAAGGAGAACATGGCAAAACCTGGCAGTGGGGGAGTGGCAGAAATTGGCAGAAGTGGGACTGCAGGCTTACTGTGTGTAGAAGGGGCATTGACAGATTTCTTTGACGTGCTTCGCTGTGTTCACAGAGAGTTTTGAATACATGCTCTGTATTTTCCTGGTATTGTGAAATGTTTTCTATTTTAAATTTGAAACCTCTCTCTGGAATACTTGAAGATTTACAGATTGTGTAAAAGAAAAATACTTTAAAAATTTTTGATTCACAGCTGACAGTGTACAGTAATTAAGTAAACCTGAAGCCTATTTGCAAAGCACTCTAAAAGATTCTTTTCATATGTTACTAATGAGATGCTGGAGTACAAAAGAAGTGTCACCTTGGGTTTTGTCTTTGTAGATAAAGAAGAAAGCTTTGTTTTGTTATTTTACCTCCAGAGTTGGCCTTTATTGAACTTTTAAACTTCATTTGTATTTTACCATTTGTTTCAGTGAATGTAAGATTTTTGACTCAGGAAATCATCATGTGTGGTATTCATTTAGTAAGATCTTTGTTTTTTAAAGTTGTCCTCAAGCAAAATTAAGAGTTGTAAAACTTCTCAACAGAAACACATAAAGAAGCATTTCTAATGCCTACAGATGGTGCTAAATGAAAACCATCTAAATTAGTTGGAGTATTTTTTAATACTGATGTATACAATAAATAATTTAGAAATAATCTCTGGTCCTGATGTTTCAGAACAGACGTGTTAACAACGTTAGAGTGTCAGGCCCATACTCCAATTACCCAGGTAAGCAATTTGCATGTAGGTTTAAAAATGTCTCATTTGCTTGTAAATGAAAAAATCGTTGGGGTAACAGTATATATATATTAGGTAACAGTGTAATTTTGTTTTGCAAAAACTTGACAGACAGTGATCATAACAAAAACAATTGGAGAAAAAATATATTTGCTGCAGTTGTATAAAATAGTCACAGAATATACTGAGTTGGAAGGGACTCACAAGGATCAAGTCCGGCTCCTGGCCCTGCACAGGACATGCCAAGAGTCACACCATGTGCCTGAGAGCATTGTCCAAATGCATCTTGAACCGTCAGGCTGGTGCTGTGACCACTTCCCTAGGGAGCTTGTTCCAGTGCCCAGCCACCCTCTGGGTGAAAACCTTTTTCTAATCTCCCACCTGAACCTCTCCTGACACAATTTCAGGCCATTCTCTTGCATCCTATCACTGGTCACCACAGAAAAGAGATCAATGCCTGCCCCTCCTCTTCCCCTCACCAGGAAGTTGTAGAATGTGATGAGGTCTCCCTCTTTTTTAGCCTTTTCTAGGCTAAATCTTAGCATTGTTCTTAGAAATGAAATACTTTAACATAAACTTTATCTGGATCTTCACTCCTATGCACTTTTTCCTCCCAGATATGTCATGGTAGTAAAGGTTGCTTCAAGTGCTGCCCTAGAGGGCTTTTTTAGTCAGAAGTAATAGGAACCATATTTTATCAGGAGAGAGATTCTCTATTTGAAGAAGAATTAAGAATGCAGTCAAGAGCTCTAAAAGAAAACAATACAGAAATTAAATATTGGCACTTACAACTAATAAACTTTCTGTTGCTTTAGACAGGTTCAAGTTAGTAATTTCAGTTTTACAGGTGCTTTTGCTGCCCTTTGCAGACTAAGAGACTTCACATTTGATCTAAAAATGTTCAACTCTGCAGACATGGTCTTTTCACTGGATAATTTATTTTATGAAAAACCAAATATGAGACAAAGGTAAATCTTTATTCTTAGATATATATGTAATTGTTTTACAAGTTTTCCCATGCTGAATCAATTTACAGCAGTGTTTTTTCTTCTGGCTCACTTTTTTGTCTTCTGATAGAAATGTGGGACTAGAAATTTCTAGGTTCATAACCCATACTTTGAAACGTTTCTCCAAGAACATTCAATGATGCAGGTGTATCTTATGGCTATAAGAAATAAGGGCTAGCAGAGATTTTTCCTCTTTAATTTTATGTTATTAAAAGTTACTTGAATTGAAGGACAAGAATATGTTTTAGCAGGAGAAACAATAGGTTATTTATGATTAGTGATTTTGAGCTAGTTGTTGTGGAGGGTGCTTAAAAAGTGCTTTTACCTCATGTTTGTGTGTTAAAAATAGGTGTCTGGAAAATGAAGAGTGTAAGACTTGGTTTATTGCACCTGCCCCAGCTATTGCTGAAATTCCAGCTGCAGAGGAGTTACAGAGGGAACTGGAAGAAAACTCAGCCAACACTCATATGGGTAAAGTATCTTAGAATGGAATCACAGAATCATTGGAAAGGTTGGAAAAGACATTTAAGATGATCAAGTCCACCCATAAAACTTAACTCTGCAAAGTCTGACTAAACCATAATACTTGACATTGATATTAAATTACGTAACAGATAATTCATGTGACAGATCCTTCCTGTTTTGCTGTGAAATATGAAATATTCTACGTATGCAAGTAGAGACAAAGAATATATTTGAGTTGAGAATGATGGTGTTAGATGTGCCAGGAGCATAGCAGTTCTCTTTAGGCATATACATGCCACAAGTTTAGTGTGCAGAAGTGGGCAAGGTAGGAAGTATAATCAAAATTTCAGTTACTGCACATTGTTTCACGAGGCATTGTAACACAGTGTGAGGTGGTTGTAAGAACACAATGTTATCACATGGATCTGATGGCATGTCTCCCACCCAAGGAGCAAAGAGTTTATATGAAACTCAAATTTTCATTCCCTTTTGGGACTTTAATCAAATTGCTCAGGAGGCCATATTTTAATCAGGTTATGAATTGCTGCTAAGTGGCGTATTTCTAGACATTCAGGATTATCTTAAAGAAGTTTATTTCAAAGAATTTCATTGCTCCATCTCTGTCAACTAGATTTCTACATTTCTTAGCTGCTGTGCTGATTTATGATATTCCCTATGTAGGAATTATACTAAAACAGAAGTGGTTTTTTTCTACTTCATGCAAGAGTAATTCCATTAAGAGCTACTTATTCAAATAAGCTTTTTGGTGTTTGTAGAATTAGAACTGTTGGGGTTGTGTTACAAACAGGGCATTGTAATTTTCAGTTTCTAGATGGATAACATCGAAATTAAGACTGCAGAATAGAGCTGTTTTGTTATCTTGTTGCATTTAGTTGCTTATTTCTGTTCCTGCCTTTGCCTTCCTTTTGTCAACAGCAATGCTTGCTGATCTGGTCAGCCAGATCAGGACACTGATCCTACTAAGAACTAACCCTGCAAAATGTGATAATTAACCCAGAAGGTTATGACACCGGGCTGTCGCCAACAGCAGTACCACTTCCGACTGTTGCGATTGCAGTGTTTAGCTCAGCTGTTTGTAGCAGCAACTTCAAGCTTGGTCATTGTGTCATTTTTTTAAAAGACCATCTTTATCCTGGGACAGGGTGAAGAGTTCTCTCATACAAACTGTTTTGTAGTTCTGAGGAATAGTTTTTATCCATCACTTTGCATAGGAAGGAAAGAAAGGGACCTTATTTTTATCACTTTAACTGACAATGCATGCATTACATTCATTAGCGTAAGTCATAAAATATACACTGAAGTTCTTGCAGTAAGATAGAAATACCAGTTTGTATAATATATGTGAATCTGGCTGATTCTGTGTGAAAGATACTTGATTAAATGATTATGAATAAGAATATGAATATGAATTAAATAATAATTCATTGTTTTTGTAGGAGGGAGAAAGCACGAGAAGCTTACACAACAATGTAAGAGTAACACAGAGGAAGTAGAAGATAAATCATTGGCACCTGTTCATTTTGGCATAGCCCCTGAAAAAGAAGTCCTAAAATTAAGTCTAGGAGAAAGAGATAAAATTAGTTTTCAGCATGAAAACCTGAAAGTGGTATCATCTTTTCTCTCTTCTGATGAAAATAAATCTAAAAGAGTAATAGATTTCTCTCAGCAACTGCAAAATAAAGCATTAAATGATTTCTCAGAAAACAGTGATGTTGAGAGTGTCTATTCCACGTTAAGAAAAAGGTACATGTCTAGTCAACTCAGATAATTTATCACTGTCAGAATAATATTATTATTTTAGATAAACCTGTTGAACACAAGTTTGGGATCCGTCAACTGAAGGTACTTTAGCAGGCTCCAGATGGTAATTATTTCAGTATAAGGAAGAAAATGTTTCTTCTTAGCAATATTTTAGTACTTCAGTTAAATGTGTCCTGAGGTCAGCCTCATTCCTGAGAAAAGTAAGCATGAGTTTTGTTGCTTAAATTTTAAAGAAATTTTTATATAACAAAGCTTTTGGAAGATACTGCTCTGAATTCTTCATCTGCATGGTAACAAGCAAGAAGGCTGAGATCATTTGCTTTGCAGAGCAGAGGTCAGCCAGTCAGGAATATCTTGAGCAGTTCTCAGTGTGATTTCAATGCTGCCTGGGGGGAGAGGTTTTCTCGATAAACTGCTCTTCTATGTCCAGCTCCTCCCATTGCTCAGAACCCGGGTGTCTCTATTGGTTTTAATGATGCAGAAATTGGAAGTTAATCTGCTATAGGGAGTCAGAGCCCATCTGGACAGGCAATTTATTATTTCATGTTCTTTCTGGAATGAAAGAAAGTTAACATGTATCTTGAAAGGAGTCTTCAGGCCAGATTACATAAAGTTAGATACAATTTTATTATTTACATTACTAGTTCTGCATCTAATACAAATGTATATATTTTTCAAATATTAGATAAACGGTAACATTACAACAAGCTAATGAAAATTCTGAATCTTTTGCAGGTTATTTAAAAAGTCTGGCAATACATATAAAAATACAGAATTTCAAGCTGATTCTGTTAATATGAAAGAAATTGGTACTTACTTAAATACAAGTGAAAACAAGAAAGAAGTGACGAAAGAAGGTATATGGAGAAATAATCATCGTGCTCCAATAACTAAAGACTCAGATTTTACTTTGCATAGGGTAAATAATGAGGAGATTGTGTCTGAAAATGGAATTAAAATTCAATCTTTTTCTAATGCTTCAGAGATTCTGGATATGACAGGTAATTATTTTTACTCTATTTCAAGAAAAATAGTCCATTGTCTGTCTTTGTTATATAATAATAAGAGATCCAAGATCTGAGGTAGGGTGAAGAACCGTGTCCCACCAGCTCGAGGTGAGCTAAAACTGATAGAATATATTGCAATCCTGTGGAACTTAATTGCGTTGTTGTTTAATATGAACTGGCTAAACAATTTATGAAGAAGATTCACATTTTTGTAAGTGCTAAATCATGTAAAGCTATTTGAAAACATCACTCCATATCCCTGAAGCAATTTGATAAAAACCCCAGCCTTGTTCCTTCATGTGGTAAAGAGTTTCATCTTCATTTGAAACCGGAAATTGAAAATGAAATGTTTATTTGTGGTGTGGCTCATATTTATATTTTTGTAGAAAGAGATTTTGACTAGGAGATACCTGGAAAATGGAGGGAAGTGGTAAGATTTTGATGAAATGATAAAATACTTGGTTTAGAAATTATTTTTGGCTTTTAGTAGTTTTTAACTAAGTGAAGTTTATTTCTAGATTTTAAACTTTTTGGGACATGACACATCTGTGGAATGTACCTTGTGTGCCTGTTTAACTGCTACAGAAATATGGAGTAAAAAATTAGTTGTAGCAGAAAAATGTAGGGCAGAGAGGTGGCTTAGGATGGGATTTGGAAACAGGTCAGGAATGAGAAGCATGATTCCTGTCTGATTACCTTATGAGTAGTGGTGATTCGATTTGTGGCTGTGGGGACAGCAGTGGATATCATTTGCTTTGCCTTCAGCAAGGGTTTTCATAGAATCACAGAGTGGTTGAGAAACACCATCTTCCACAACATTCTGTTATCCATGGTAGGGCACTAGGAGTGGATCAACAAGTGCATGGTGTAAAAATGGTTGGCTGGGCTCAGAGGGTGCTGGTTAACGGGTCACACAGCCCACGTGCCAGCTGCAAGTGGAGTACTGCAGGGGTCTGCCCTGGAGGAGGGGGCTGACAGCAATCTCATGAAATTCAGCAGGAACAAATCCACAGTCCTGCCCCAGGGAAAGAGAAGAACCCCTGTGGTTCCCCTGGGACGGTGTGACTGGGGGCACTTCTGTGGAAAAGTAGCTGGGGTTGGGCAGACAGCTTGCTGAACTTGAGTGAGCAGTGTGTCCCAACAGTAACAAAGGCCAGCAGCATACTGGGCTTTGTTAACAAAGCTAGGAAATTAAGAGAAGTGTTTATTCCTTTCTTGGCATTTCTGAGACCACACCTAGATAGTGCATCAAGTTTTGAGTCCCTGGCACACGTGCAAGACATCCTTAAACTGGAGTGAGTTCATCAAAGGGCCACCACGAGGGTCCTTTCAAATGATGAGCTAGTGACCTCCCTGTCCTATCCCATCATCTCCTTTATATCATCTGGGACTTGTTAGAGTCTTGAAGCTCCTGTGAAGAACACACAGCTGGGGGTCAGGAAGATATTTGTCATGTTTATGGGTTGAAAATGAATCTGATTTTATAAATGTACTATTTTTACTTTAGGAACTACAGGAAGAAAACTGGAAATGTTGAGGGCTGTTACAGAAATACGTATCCTTGTATTCACTGGATCTGAATTTCCTGATTTTATTACAGTGCTTTTACATTTGCAAAATTACAGTGTTTAATTTGTAGCCATAGGAATTAATGCATTACATTGTAATAGTTTCAATTTGTAGCATAATGCTGGGAATCAAATGTTGAATAGGTGTTTATCCTTTTGACTTCCAAAGCTAGAATGAAAATAAGACAACTTGGAGATCATTCATTCCTAAGGAAGCTTATTCTTATTTCAAATGTTCAATTTATATCCTCAAAACTTTATTTTTAAAATGTAAAATGTAAAATTTTAATTTGCATAATATATATTTCAGCCATTTTATATGCAAACACATACACACATATATCCCCATACACTTTAAATAAAGGAAAAATGAATTATTATTTAGTCTTACTAGGAAAACTGAATCTTATTTTCTGTCCCATTTTCTTAGAAGAAAATTAACTTCACGTATTCCTTGTTGGTCTGTACTTATGTTGTAGTGTGCCTGTACTGGAATTCCACTCATTCTTTATGCAGATTTTACCATAATTTTCTCTCTTCTTGGCCCTGCCTTGAACATGTAATATAATAGACCATTCATCTCTATCTGTCAAACATTTTTCTTACATACTGTTTTCAATATTTTGTATCTAATAACTTGTCAAATGGTAGGTTAAGTATCAAAAAGAGGAAATGTCTCAATTTAGACACCTTAAATTAATGTAAAGAGCTGTAAAAAGTAATAATTTTCAAAATTAGTAAGGACTCCATTGTGAATGTATCAATTACAGATCATTAATGCTTTGCAGTTTGCAAACAGATCACTTATTTAGAGCAGTGATTTTAAGTCTTTTTTAAAGAATTATTTTCTTTAGTCTAATGTTACTTGCTTATCTTTCCCCATCCTCAATGTTTACCTGCATTTATTTCTTGCTTTACTCCTGTATCTTTTCCTCTGTAGTCATTTAATGTGACATGGATCCGAGGCCATAGCAGTTAATTGTTCTTGTTGCTATTGGTGTCATACCTGACAGTGTGCTCATCCTCAGCCTGATGAGATGGTTACAGTCAGTGTGCTCGAGGGACTGCACTGCAAGTCCAGACAAGGCTCAGCTCACTCATCTGGATTTGGGGCCTAACAGTGCTCTCTTTCATCTTCCGCATTTTTTAGATGAGAACGTTGTCTGAAGAACACACATTATTGACAACTGAAAAATACCTTTAAAACCGCAGTCAGCAATAAGTGGTCATAGGTGAATTTGTTTGCTACTGTTATGTCTGGACATAAAATATTATGCTAATTAATTTCTGTTTTATTACAGATACTATATGACCACTGACACCTTAGATAGACTAACAGCAGTGTTCTGCTTGTTCTTGTATCTGGTTTGTCCCTTGCAGCTTCCCATTCCATAACTGTATGCTGTTCCATGAAGCCTATGCCAGGGAGGAGGTTCTTGATTATTGGTATAATCCTGCGATCTCTCAAATAGGTTTTGGTTTTTTCAGTGATACGGAATATATGGCACACCAAGAATCTAATACTACTGAATCATTTAGTAGGTTACTTTTGGTAACTTTTTACAAGCCTGTGAAGTATTGTGGTATGTTTAAAGTTTGCATTTAGATTGCAAGAACAAGATGCAGTTACATTCCTAAAACTTTATAATTTACACTGTAGTATTTTAAATTCCTTAATGCTCTCAAGCAACCCAATTTAGAAGTATTTTTAAGGAGTTCCCATATTTTAACTATGCGCAGTCAAAAGCTTTGGATGATGTAAGTATGGAACATAAACTGCAGCTGCAAGTTGTACTTTGTAGATAAATGGAAGTGGTACTTTGATATTCAGAACATAAAAGGGGTTAGAAAACTCTAATATATCTAGAACCTCTTCCTGGAATAGTTTATTAGTGTTGTGCTTAGCTGGGAGAAGAAACCAGAAGAACTTTAAAAAATGTTTTTCTCAGTTAAAAATACATTTGTGTGAAGATAAGAATTATATTTATGCATACAGATTAGTAATATATTTGCATGGAGGAAGGGTGGGTGGATGAGTGAGTGACATGGGTGAGTGACACTGCGGAGGAGGAAAGAGGGAAGAATCAATCTTGTCAGAGAAAAATGAGGGAGCCTGACATGGACATACCTGGCTTCTAAGATGGTGGAGGATAAAATGTGTGGGATTGATTGTCATTATTGAAAACTTAACGGTACTTGGAATTCTTTCCTAGCTTTTATATACGGATAGGAACTTTGTGATTTGTGCTCCGACTGGCTCTGGAAAGACTGTAATGTTCGAGCTAGCTATTACCAGATTACTCATGGAAGCCCCACTGCCTTGGTTAAATATTAAAGTTGTTTATAGTAAGTATTATGCAGCTTTAAACATTTTGGCGACAGAGTAGAAGATGTCATTTTGTGAATGCAGAGATCTGGAGTGAGTCCAGGAATAATACTGAGATTAAATACATTACGAAATGGCAACCTACTTTATTCTTTAAAAAGTTGGTTTAGTGTTTATTTGTGGTACCATTGTAACTAATATTAGTATTGAACACCATTGTGTAATTGTATTGTTCAGCATTGCCTATATAAATAAAAATTAGAAAATCTTGTAAGCAGTTTGTCCTCCAAGAAGGCAAGATGTACAAAAAAGGTAAGGAGGAAGCGAAAGAAACTAAAACAAATTCTTAGTGCTTGATTTCTGGCTGACACTATCTTTTGTATGGCTGTCTGTTGCTCTGAGGATCAAATTTTCCAGCATTCACTTACCTGGCAAGGTTTCTTGCTGTTTTCTGTATACTACCTCAGAAATACCAGAACTGTGGTCTTCGTGAGTTTAATTGATCTGTATAGGAATATGAAAATACTTGGAGATAGTCACACCAATTACACTTTTTTCTTTCCTTCCTGGAAAACTGAGTTCATATCATGTAAATTGGATTAAATTGGTGATTTTGTCCCAGTTTTAATTTATTCATACAGTGATACGTCTGTCAGTCAGTCTTACTATTAAAAGTTTCATCCTTATATTTACAAAAGCTTCATATTTGTTTTTCTAGTTCACTTTTGTTCAACTTCCTGCAATAAACCTAGTGTTGCTTTAGAGTTTACTGTGTATTGTGAACTTATCTTAGAAGCAGGCATGAGCTACAAGTTCTCTGTCAGCTGAACCAGGTTGAGTGCATGGTAATAGTTTCTGCTTGCCTTGGTAGAATTGATACAAGTTGGTTGGTTGAAGTGTCAGTAAGGAAGCCGTTAACTGCTAGTGGAATTAGATCTGCTGACCTTTCCAGGTTCCACTATGTTGGAGAAGGAGACTTGTCAGTTTTCTGAATGTTGGAACAGAGGTGGTAATCAGACTATGTGCTGCTGGTGTGAGCACTGGTGCCAGGTTCATCAGTGGCCCCATGTATGTGAATTAGCTTACAGCAGTTCTGTAGAGTTGTTTGCCAGTAGCTTTACATCGAAGGACTGGTGACTGTAGTTCAGGAGCAATCACTTGCTTCTCGCATTTTCGCATAGCTAAAGATGATTAACTTTGTGATTTTGTGAATTACTTGCTTGGTAGCTTAATCAGTTTTCTGAAGATAATTATTTCTCAGATACTCTTATGAGATTTTACACCTCTTTCTGAAGCAGAGACTGGTTCCTTAAATCTCTTCATTTTAGGGATCATTTGTGATCTAATATGCAGAAATCATTGCTATTCCATTGATAGGCCCTAACTAACCTAGAATGCAATCACTGAAAGATCTATTATACTAGGGCTGTTTTCAGGTCAGGCGCAGATTGCCTCTTTCACTTAAATCACTGCATGTTCCATATAGATTAAGCATCCAGTATAGCCTTATGTGTGTTGTTAATATCAGTCCTTACTGAGACTTACATCTGATTTCTGGAAAAAAAAGAATCTGCAAAAGTACACTCTGTATCCTCAGGAAAAAAGTATGATGAGATTGTTTTAGGAGTCTGTTCATGAGGACCAGCATGAGAACTGCTACCTGCTGTGTTAGCTGCATGGTATGACCCTACACTTAATTGTACATTTAATTTAGATAGAATACCAGAAGAAATAAAAGTCTGTCTCTTGCTCTTGGATGGTTTCCTCATGTACAACCTCTTTTCTCTCTGAATACAGAGTACTCAAATCATTCTTAACTGGGAAAAGGTTGGTATTTGTATGATTTTCCATTAGCAAAGATGTATTTCCTGTGGTTTCTTCCATCTGTGAGAAAACCTTTGATAGCTGAATGATTGTTTCCATGTGGTAATGCAAAAAAAATCAAACCCAAGAGGATACAGGATTAAGAGAGAGCATAAATACTCTTAATTAAAGGGTTCTGTTTTCTTCTGCCTAGGAAGAACTAGGGCCCACAGCTCAACACTGATTGTGCATGTGGAGTAGGATAATAAGGACAGTAACACCAGTTACAACTTTCATGGTTCTGGAAGCAAAGCTGGAAATTAGGGAAATTAAATTCAAGGTGGCATCTTACTAAAGAAACTAAATGCATACATTTTTAATACAGTTGAAGATTTGGTTTTCCTGGTTTAATTTGCATTATTTGGTGTTCTTTTTAGTGGCTCCAGTAAAAGCTCTATGCAGTCAGCGTTTTGATGATTGGAAAGAAAAATTTGGACCTATAGGACTCACCTGCAAGGAACTGACAGGAGATACACTGATGGATGATTTATTTGAAATACATCACGCTGACATTATTATCACTACACCTGTAGGTTTCATTCCAGTTCTTACAAGAACTCAGAATAAACAGACATTAGCAGTCTTGTAATTGTATGCTGCTAGGACTACTCCTTTTTTTGTAATACATAGTAATTTTATGATCCTTCTGTTTGCACACTGCTGTACATACTCTCAGTTCATATAAACGAAAGTTAGTAATATAATAATGTGCCAGATGAAACAGATGGCATTAGCTTGAATTTGTTTAATTGTTTCTGAGTAAAGATTTATTAAAGTTTAGGCATGTCTGCATATACTATATTTGTGGCATATGCTGGCCTTTAAAACAATTTTCAGCTTCTGTTGTTGTTTTGATGTGTTGGTTTTTTCCTCCAAGGAAAAGTGGGATAGCATGACTAGAAGGTGGAGAGACAACTCAATAGTCCAGCTTGTACGACTGTTTCTCATTGATGAGGTAAGAAGATGAATGAGGGTTTATGCACTCGTTTTGTGCCTTTTGTGAAGACAAAAGGAAGCTTAGAAAATACTACATTTATGTAGCATATGTCCAGATTGTAACTGGAGAAATATTATCAAGTCTTTTAAAATTCCTGATAGGTACACGTTATAAAGGATGAAAGCCGTGGCGCAACTTTGGAAGCTGTAGTCAGTCGGATGAAAACTGTTCAATCTTCTCTTTGGCGTCTGTTAGAGAATCATGGCACTGTTCCTCCCTTGAGATTTGTAGCTGTTTCTGCAACAATCCCAAATACTCAAGATGTAAGAGTTACATTTTAACTCTTGTTAAAGAGTTGTCAAGTGGAGTTGTATTTTATAAAATTTATCTGGAATTACAATTTTAGACTGATAGCAAAATTGTGATTTTTTTAAGCTGTCAGCTGAAGACAGCTGTGAGGCTGCTGCTAATTTACCTTCAGCCATATGGAACTATCAGCCATCTATGGACATGCTTCAGTTTTAGACTTCTGTTGGTGATTTTTGCCTCTTACATACAAATCACAACAGACTTGAGATTTCAGTCCATATTATTTTGGTCCTGTAGAAAGAAGAACCTCACCTGTGATTTTAAATAATAAAAAAAAGTGTTAATAGTTTACACCTAACAAAACCTAAGTTAATTGTTCTGTGATGCTATTAGAATAGGAGCATGATTAAAAGAAGAAGTTTATCTTTTCTCTTCTGCTTCTTTTTTAAAGATTGCAGAATGGCTTTCAGATAGTGAGATGCCTGCTGTATGCCTGAAAGTAGATGAGGATCAACGACCAGTGAAGCTACGCAAAGTTGTTCTTGGTTTTCCTTGCAGTGACAATCAGACAGAATTCAAATTTGACTTAACTCTTAACTACAAGATAGCCAGCATTATACAAACATACTCGGAACAAAAACCAGCACTTGTGGTACAACAGCTTTTTTTAATCATGTTTGAAGTAGTTTCTTTCTTGAAAGTGTTGATTCAAAAAAATATCTTTTGTTTATAGTTTTGTGCCACAAGAAAAGGAGTACAGCAGGCTGCTTCTGTTCTTGCAAAAGATGCTAAATTTCTACTGAGTATAGAACAGAAACAAAGGTATTTTTCTGTTTAAATTGGAAATAAGTGTTTGTACATTTTAGTAAACCTGTGATATCTGTGAAGAAAGCTGTTGAGCTAATGCAGTTTCTAGAGAGGAGTGTGCAATAAAATCATCATCACAGTTGACATTCTTTTTGGTAAATTTCCTCTTCTTGGGAAGTTTTATTTGCTTCTCAGAGTTTTAGGATACTTTTCACAAACATTAACTTGTTTCTCAAAGCTGCTTTCTAAACATAAAAATGCTAATTCTTACAGACCTCTAAGACCTTGTAGTGCAAAGATTAAGCATATGAAGAGTTGAATTGGATGTGATATTACTAGTGTTTTAAGTTAAGCCATAAGATGTCTTTGCTTTATCAGACACTGTTAATAAATACAGCCATATTAATTATTATTTACTTTGGGGTTGCCTAGTCATGGCAGCTGCAGAAGCTACCTCCTGACTTTGAAACTTAAATGTGGTCTTACTTGCCTTATGTGAACAACACATAAGGATTGTAGATTGTGACTTGGAAAGATGACCAGGCTCGAAAGGCTACAATAGCTGCTCCGGAGAGTCAGTCTTTTCCCTCTGTGAAGATGGGAAAGGTGGTGGTTGACAATATCCAAAGAATGTATATTTTTTAATTTTTTTTTTTGTTTGTGTGTGTTGCATAGATTACAGAGGTTTGCAAATTCATTAAAAGACTCCAAACTAAGAGGTAAGCATAACCTAGTACTTCACTGCTCTGTGATTGAATATTTGCTTGAGAAAAATTAGTTAAATGATGTATATAATTATTTCATTATCAGATCTTTTAACGTATGGTGTGGCATATCATCATGCGGGTATGGAGATGTCGGACAGAAAAATAATTGAAGGAGCTTTTACTGTAGGAGACTTGCCAGTACTTTGTAAGTAAATTTAACTTGGAAAGCCAAAATGTCACTTATATATCCTGAGAAGATTGCAGTTTGGAAGTGGTAATATTTTATGGTTCAATAGTTGCTTAACCTTTGGAATTTGTGAAATCCAGGTAAAGGTGTTTTTGTGTTTCACATGCACTTTTACCCTGTGAGTCTACATATGCACTGTACTAAGACCAGAGTACTTCTCACCATACATGGAGGTCATCCCCCTCATATGTCCATATAGGTCTGGCCATGTCCATTTCCTTTTTCTACCACTGAGCTCTCCCACTGAGGTAGAGCTCTGTGCTAGCGTGGCTTTCCTCTGAGTTCCCAAGATGTTTTCTTTGTCTGTGTCCTTTGCAACTGTGGCTTCCCTGAAGGTAATCAACTACATTTATGCGTTTTAGGTGGGCAGGATACTATTTTCAAACTCCCATGCAAGGTGTTGTGACTGATGAGGAGGTCCCTAAGAAATATTCCATCTGTTGTTACATGAAATGAGAAGGGATCTGGGATGTGATTATCTCATCTCATCTGGGCTTTCTTTTTCTGTAAAAAAAGGTCCAAACCCTATGGGGAATTGTCTGTGTGGTTCATGTACAACACTAGAAGATTCATGGATTTTTTTTCCTTCCTGTTACAATGGTCATATGAAGAAATAATGTAATTACTAATTTTAATTTTCATTTCATTTAAAAAATTGGAAATTTCATTAATCCTTCATTTTCCTAGCAGACTAGTAATATCAGTTGGCCCATATGACTGACTTTCTGTGTTGAATTCTTGCCATCCCATATATTCTTTAGAGAAAGTGAATTAGACAACCTGAGTGTAAGGTAACTTGCCACGCACTTGCTGGATGTTTTCTGTGTGAGAGTGTGTATTGGTAAAGTGTTGTGATAGTATTGGTGGTGATTCTGGTTTGGTACCGTGGATATAATCACTGTTGTTGACTGATGACTTAAAAAAATATATCTTAAAGATATTGACCACTACTAAGCAAGATGAAGTCATGGCTGTATTCAAATATATACCCTTGAAGAAATAAGAATAATATTTCTTGAGTCTGTTATACTGAACATGGATCACATTCTGGATTATCTCCAAATATAAAGGAATGTTTAAATAAAAGCATCTGGGATGTAATTTGTTAAAGAACTTGAAAACAAATGAACGCTTATGATCAGATACACAGAAATTGTTATGCAAGTACCTGTAATCGACATAAAATTCTTTGTGGTGCAGAATGCCCACTGATTCCGCTAGAAACTAAGACCTCTTAGGCATCAAGAGCTAAGTCTCCTATTTGCTGCTTGTTTAGTGTCTGCCAGACATTTTGATGGTGTTCATATCCTTTGATCTGATGTAGTTACTACTAGCACCTTAGCTATGGGAGTCAATCTACCTGCACACCTGGTGGTTATAAAATCCACAATGCATTATGTTGGAGGAGTGTTTCAAGAGTACAGTGAAACTGATATTCTGCAAATGATTGGGAGAGCTGGAAGGCCTCAGGTAAGTGAATGTTTTATTGTCTTGATGTTACCTATAGGCACATTAGTAGAAACTATTTTTGTCAAAGGAAGTACAATGCCAGGAATTTTACTGCAACATTTGGTTTTTAAAGGGTTATTAATACTTAAACTACTCCTAGGTAACTTTTCTGTTGAGAAGGAAATCTGTTTGCTTTTGTATTGTCCATCAAAAATTACTGCTTCACCTTGCAGTGGAAAAAGATCTGAAGATTACATTTGGGTTACATAGTGAATGGGGATTAGAAAGTAGGAAGCTGGCACACAATAGCCATTTCAGACAAGATTTTTAAAAAAGAGTTTTAATGGATTCAACAGGTACGTGATGCATATTCAACTGGATTTTTTTCTAAGAACTAGAAGGCAGCTTTTATATGGGGTTTTATTTTTCAGTTTGACACTACAGCTACAGCAGTTATTATGACTCGCTGCAGTACCAGGGAGAGATATATACAGATGTTAAATGGTGCTGATATAATAGAGAGCAGGTAACAGTATTTTTTTAAAAGACTCTGTAGATAGTACCAAAGCTTCAAAGTTTCTACAGAATGGGGTTTTCTCAGGTGGGTTTTGGGGTGTTTCTTTGGTCTATTTAGAAGAAATCAAGAAAGAATTAAGGAAACAAAACTAAGTTATTCAGGAGTTAATGGCCTCTTGTTTTATCAGCCAAAAGAATCTTTAGAACATCTTATGCTCAGAAAAAAAGTAGTTTTAGATTCCTGCTGGAAAACTGAAGAAACTGAAATAGTATATATTGCAAAGACAAAAAGCAGGAATTGAACGCAGACCATGTCTCTGGATTTCTAGATGACAGAATCTGGAAAATAATAGACCTATATTTGTTGTTAACAGATTATCAAGAGAAATATGTAGGAAAGTTAAGACATTAAAGGGTAAAATAGGAAATTTACTCATGTAATTTTGTTACAATTTAATTTTTCGAATATATTTAGAATATCAACAATGTAACTTTGTTTTCTAATAAATGTGAAACTTCGTAGTTAACAGCTTATTTCTGCTTGCTGGACATTATGCCATAATAAAAAAATTTACATTGTTAATTATTTACATAATCTTTACTGTTTTCTGTTGATTTCACTGATTACAGTGAACAGTACTGGTTTTGGGGGAGGGGTTTGTTTGGTTTGGTTTCTTCACAAGAAATAGTTTTAGCACTTTCTGTATTGCTAAGTGGTAAGTGTCCTTAACTTCTGTTTTTTTGCACTAGCTTGCACAGGCACCTGGTTGAACACTTAAATGCAGAAATAGTGCTACATACTGTCACGGATGCCAGTGTAGCTTTGGAATGGATACGATCGACGTTCTTGTACATTAGAGCCTTAAAAAATCCAACTCACTATGGTTTGTCTTTATTTTTGTAATTGAGCTAATTACACTCACTAGGGTGTGTTAGATCCATATTATTTGTTTCTATCATTTTCTTATGAACCATTATTTCACAAAATGATGAAAACAAGATGTCCAATGTGGCCTGTAACATTTTGTTCTTTAACATAAGTAGTGGGAATTTCAGCATGGTATAACATTTAAAAACTGTGAAGAAGCCATTTACAGCTTCATAATCTATTTCTTTTGATCTTAATATGCAGGACCATGTATTAATGCAGTATCAAGCCATAATGTATTTTTCACTGCTGAATATATAATCTGCTAAGAAAAAAAATAGTCTACTATTTCATATTTTTTTCTAGAACAAAATTTCAATTATCTTAATTCCAGTGTCTTCAATTTGTCTTGTCCAGACCATTATTTCAGTCCCCAGCCCTGATCAAATCTTTGTTCCTGCCCACTTGCTCTACCCTCGTTTTGAAGTCATTGGGCACTTGCTGGAGGCAATTTTTTATAAGGATTTATAGCTGGAACTGGAACATAGTACATGTAATACCTGAATGGATGTTACAATTTAGGTAGCCTCCTATATTCTAAAATAAGAAAACTGTACCTGCGAAGTTGCTATTGACATTCCTGCAACTTTTAGGACTCTGATACTTTTCATGGGGGAATGTCTGCAGCTTTTACCTTTGCACATCTGTTCTAACAACCTCTTACTGATACTTAGATAGTTACACCCTGTAAGACTTCTGACTTGTTTGCAGTATAATAAACATTCCCACATTTTTCACTTTGGGGTATTTGTCTGACTCCTAAAAATCATCAAACTGGTTTTGATGGGTAATGACATTGACGAGGAAACGTATAATAGTATTAGCTGAAAACAACTTTTGTTTTTTCCATCGAGGTTTTTCATCTGGATTAGATAAAGTTGGAATTGAAGCAAAATTACAAGGTAAGTGGCTTTTTAGCTTTTTTCTGTAAAATGTTACAATTTAGGGCAGGTTCACCTATATTTATTATCTATATCCATTAATTTCAATCGATCCATTCACAGAACAAATGTAATTTACTATGATGTGTTATTAATTTTATTTTGTTATTAATATTTTTGAAATACTTCCAGTACATTTTAACTGGTAGAAAAGTTTTCCTTGTATAGAGGAAAATAATTAAATGCCTTTACCTACCTCATCTCCATATACATGCTCAGAAATACGGAGCAGAACACTTTAATTTTGATTGTTCGTCATTCTTCCTAATTTTCCTTTGATTCATCTCATTTGCTTTCCTTAATTTCTGTCGCTGTACTCTCAAAAAAGGACTTTTCAGAAATTGTCATCTTCCCTTCATAAATTTAGGCTTGTAAACAAAGGATATAAAATGTAAACATCTTTGCCTTGTCCAGAAACAGTTTAAAAATGCATGATTTTAAGAGGCTTTTTTTGCTAAGATTTGAATAAAAAAGTTATTGACTTTTTTTTAAATACTGCATTTTAGCTAATTGCAATTCCATTCGAAAACATCCAGCTGACAAAGTAGTTTGAGAATTGGTGCTTCTCACCTTTAAATACAGAAATAGCATACAGCTCTTCAGGTGGTTTTGTTTTGTTAATTTATTTTAATGTGAGTTTTCTGATAGAGAAAAAATTAGTATATTAATAAAAGAGTACTTGCTATCAAGTTCTGCAAATTACAAATAAGGTTTTCTCTCTTCAATGAAAGTCCTCATGTACATCATAACCAGAGCATTTGGAGCTAAAATATCTGGAGGAGGGCCTGGTACATGAAAGCCTGAACAGATACATGCCCAGAAATTTGTAGAGCTTGTGCTTGGACTCCACTTACACATTTTTTACATCTTTTACGTAATTGTGTAGGAAAAATTTGTGATTGATTTTGGGCTTGGTGGAATGATGCCGAGGCTGTTCATTATGTAAGGGTTTCAAGCACCTGTCTTCAGGAACATAGGTCTCCAAATGTCAGAGACATTGACTCTGACTGGCAGACAGTGAAAAAAGGAGTACTTACCAGTAAGAAAATTTGCCTCCTTCACTAGTTTTCTATCTTTTCCTGTCTTTTACATCAGGACTTCTCTTGCCATGTAGGTTGAAAGGAGTAGAGGCAATGAAGCATGGTACTACCTAAATAAGCCATTAGGGGAGAAGGCATTAAATCACCTATACAGATAGTGCTAGAAGAATTCAATTAATGCATTTTCAGTGTGGATTATAGTTCCTTGAACTTCTGATGTTAAAAACAACAAGTTCTTGAAGGAACTGGCTCCTCTTCCCTGCAACATGAAATATTTTGTAGTAATGTGCATAGTTAGTTATGTTTCCATACATTTCATGTGTCGTGTGAATGATTTCTGGTTGCTAAGAGAACAATCGCTTTGAGTGCTGTTCTGACTGACTTTTAAATTCTGAATATTGCCTTGTTCTTGAAAAAGAGAGAACGAAAGCAGTTAGGTCATTCTTATGCAGATACCAGACACAACAGGTTTAGTGCAAGAAATACAAATGCACCTGGTACAGTATGAAAACTTCTAATGAATGATTCATAAATACTTGTGGATATTTGAAATTTGAACCATTTAGGTGTTAACTCTGTAGCAGAAATCTTTTGTATAAGTGGTGTGGGCTCTCTGATCCGTCATTCAATATTGAATATGGCAACCTACATTCCAGCATCTAATTTCTTTTCCTTTGCAACTTGTACCTTACTGAAAAAGAGTTGGCTTGTTCTGTATCAGTTCTTTGAGTGAGTTTCCCCAGGCAGAAGTAAACCACCAACTTTAATAGAAGCAGGATCGTAGTCTAAAACCTTTACTTTAGTTCAGTGGAATTACTTGGGTATACATTCATTGCAATCTGATGATGATGTTTCTGGTTTGTACATAGATAAGGTATTTTTAGTACATCCAGAAAACATCTCTTTTTCAATTTTTTGACAGAACTGTGTCTGAAGAACTTAAATGATTTATCATCTTTTGATTTGATCAGGATGGATGAAGCAAATAATTTCAAACCAACAGGTAACACTTGTTTCAAATAAACTAATTCTCTGAAGTGATGTAGAGATGGTAATGAACTATGAAGGGTTTCAACTATCCTTGTGACCCATTAATAAGAGTACATAAATGTAGTAGAGAGGAGAATCTGAGGGATTGTTTGAGTAGAATATATGGACAAGTTTCTTGACCAGGTCATGGACATTCATTCTCTTAATCTTGTTTCATGAATAGATCTTCTCTTGTTGTTGCTGAAAATTTGTTGCAGATTAGGAAAAGATTGCAGAACATTGTGACAGGATGATTGTTTGTGGCACAGTGCAATGAAGGACAGGTTTTATCAACACCTGCTCTTCTCTACAGTCCTCTGCTAGAGGTGGTTGGCTTCTTAGCAACCACAGTTCCCTGCCTGGTATGTTAGTGTGACTTAATCTCCATTGGAGAGAACTGTAACTGGCACATGGTTCTTTCTGCCACCCCATGATCGGGTCAGTAGTGTCCATCAGACAGCTGGGGGCAATAACATTCTGAGTAGTGGGGTAAATCTCACAAAGGTCTGCAATAATAAAATTAACTTGTTTTCTGGCTTAAAAATCTCCAACCCACTGAAATATACTTAGCATGTTTATTTTTTTAAGGTATATTCTTCTTTTACAGAGACTGGAAGATTAATGGCATGGTATTATATTGCATTTGATACAGTGAAGCAGTTTTTCACAATTAAGGGAACTGAGACTCTAAATGAATTGGTAATTTGACTTTTTTAAAAAAAATTACATATATTCAATTGTTTTTAAACAGGCTAAGACAAGAATTATAAGGTGTTATTTTTTTTAAAGATCTCAGGCTTTGTTTATATAAAGTTTTAAAGAATCCATCTAAATAAATTCTATATGGAGTATTTTTGAGGCTTTGTACTTTGAGATCTTTTGATTTCCAACTCTTTCTCCCCTCACTCATCTTGCTTATGAAGATGCAAAGTTGCTGAAGCTGTTCTGTTTACATACTAAACACTTAACTGTTTTGTGGTTCAGTAGGTTTTTTGTTGCTAAAATGAGCTGCATCAAGAGCGGGTTTTATTTTTAAGGGAATTGTCTTTCTGTTCTAAGCAAGTTTCCTCTTTCAGATAACAGGTTGTTACCTGAATCACAAAACATTTTGTTTTCAAGCAAATACTATGGTAGAACAGATTTGCCATGAAAGAATGGAACACCTGTTCTCCTGTGATTGTCTTTGTTATTAAAGTGTGAAGAAAGCAAGGTGAAATATATAACAGATAGCAAAAATTGTTTGTTATTTGCCTTGTATAAAGTGTTACCAGTGTGTGTGGTTGATTTTAGATAGCCTCAACTGAAATAGTAATCTAAAAGCTGATTGAAAAATTTTTTCCTATGATTATGTAATAGCCTTTATAGGAAGAGGAAAAAGATTTGGTCAGTATTAAAAAGAACTGATTGATTGTGTCTGCGTGGTCGTAGTATTGAGACAATAAAATTTTTCTAAAGGGTTCTTTTTTAAAAAATAAATTAGAAGAAATGATAGAAAAAATGGCAAATTAAAACAATTACTAAAAAAACTTTGACTGTGACAGATTACAATGATCTCCAACTGCACAGAATTTGTGGATGTGAAGTTAAGAACAAATGAAAAGAAAATATTGAACACTTTGAATAAAGACAAAGACAAAATAACTATCAGGTATAAAAAAATGCATTGAAAATTGAATGTACCTTTTAAACAATAAATAAAATGAATTGTAGAAAATATGTATGTTTTCATGCATAGGTTTCCAATGGAGGGGAAGATAAAAACAAGAGAAATGAAAGTAAACTGGTAAATACTGTATTGCGTTTTTATTTTTTATTGAAAAACTGTCATTTTGTGGCTGTTGAAGTCCCTGCTAATTTTTTTGTCATTTTGCAGAGGACCAGATATTGTATTTTGTTGTTTCTATTGTGAATTTCCTTTTTTTCCCCCTTAAAAACTTCTATGTTGTTTTTGTTTACAGTATAGCTTATATATCACACCCACTCTTTTTCCAGTCTCATTCAGGCTCAGCTGGGATGTATTCCTATTCAAGACTTTACTTTGACCCAAGATACGGGAAGAATATTTAGAAATGGCTTAAGAGTTACTAGATGTATGGTAAAATTTAATCCTTTTTTTGGTACATATCCTAATAAGCTACATTTTAGTTTCTTAATATAAGTCAATCTTTTTTTTACAGGGTTATCTGACTTTCTGGCATCGTCTAAGAACAACTTTTCTGCTTTATTGAACTCTTTGATTTTAGCAAAGTGTTTCAGGTGCAGACTTTGGGAAAATTCACTTCATGTGTCTAAACAATTGGAAAAAATTGGTAGGTACTAGTTAGAAATTACAAAAGTGTAATCTTGACAGAGTATCAAAACTCATAATTAGCCTGCTGATTTCTGTGGTGTCTGCTTACATAATTGAATTAGTCTCCTAAGTACTTATTTGCGACAATTGAGTACCACAGTTTTCAGAAGAATCTGCCATAACAAAAGTAAGCTGTTTAGTAATTTTCTTCAGGGTTTCAAAGTATTTCAGGATTGTTCTTATTCCTTAATGTTCCTCTCAGTATCCCAGGCATATTCCACACTGATGTGATTGCTTGTCCCTGACTAGGCTATGCCTTCCTTTCCAAGAAGCTATTACTGTAGGTCCTCTTACTTGTATGCCTGAAAACCTTTTAATTCACATTGAAAAGGATAGGAATCATTAAATAGAAATCAATTTATTCTGCATGAGGTTCTTATACACATAATGATCAAAAGTTTCTAATGATCATCTTCCTTTCACTGTATCCTGTTATTGAATGAACTTCTGGCTGGAGGTACAGGCTTGTCATAATTATTTGAAAAGGAGGTCAGAAATTTTTGAGTCCTCTGTGTTATAAAAATGTAGTCATACTTGTTTGACGTAGTAGTCTATCTTCCTGCTTTGATGTCTGGTCTTACCATACCTTCCTGTTTTCAAAATTCACTGCAGCGTTCTCTGTATTTCTTCTTTAGAGACACATCTGCTCTGCACTGAACAGTGTAGTACAGAGGGCTGCAAATTAGAGAGTGGCTAAACCCTATTGGTTTAGCCACTCTCTATATCACTGTCCATAGGGTACAGTGCATTACAGCCTTGCCTGCTCAAGTGCAGAGGCTGTAATGCTTCATTCATGTGGATTCAAAGCAAGGGACAGGGCTTGTTAGCCTGTGCACAGCACAGTGCGGAGTGCTGGGAACACATTTCCGCTATCCCACACCTGTGCCGATGCCGACACAATCATCTGAGGAATCTGCCTCGTGTTCAGCATTTCTGTGGAGTTAGGATGAGTGGAATACATATGGCACTTGCAGTGTAGACAAATCCTTTCCTGTACACTATGTTCAGTAGAATAAAGTCACGTTTAGTTTTTTAATAATATAAGTGGTGTATATACAGACATCTCTGTCCAATTTTCCTTTTTTTGGGTGTTTTTTTCTTATGCTGTCATAACTACTGCAGCATATGTTACAAAGAACTGCTAACTTCCAAGGTGTCATTTGTTCCCCTCACAGGCTTCTTTTGAACATTCTTCTGACAGTTCACTCTTTTCCTGGATCAAACACTGAATTGACTCCTGTAGTATGATGTGATTCTTAACCTCTGTCTATGGCTGCTGAGCTTATTCTATTTCTTTGTGAAGTTAAATGAATTGTTTAAGTTCATAGAAATTTGCTGATACCATGTAGCATATTCAGAAATCCTTAATTTTTAAACTCTTATCTCAGTATGTTATTTTTGCCTTATTAATCAATATTTCCATTATGAGAGTGACTGTTCTTTGACTGACATTTGGCCTTACTGAGACTGATGATTCAGTTGAATTCTTACTGTATTTCTACAATTCTTGTCCAGTAATGATGCTCCCTCTTTGCTGAATGGTATGTTTGGTTTCTGTCTGCTTGTTCTGACAGACAGGATAATGATCAGTTGCCATACAGGATTTATGACATTTACTACTTGTTAAATTTCATTTCCACCCCCATTTATTTTTTGCTCAGAAGTGTAAACGAAAATAAAGAGAAAAACTTTTATTTATATCTGGTATTCTCTTCACTGGTGGAAATCCTTCTGCCATTTTAGGAATTAAGATAAAAGAGTTAATCTTCAACTTCAGTTATAAAGAAACAGGGTAACAGCTCTAGCAGCAGAACTAATATGTGAGAGTTTTCAGTCTTCAGACTGCAGAGCTTCTGCAAAGGGAGATGGTAAAAGATGCTTTCCCTGAGTCAGACCCAAAAGATGTTCAAATACACATAAACAGACAAAAGGTCTTTTCTTTCTCTAAACTATTAAATTCTTGAGTTAAATCTTTTCTTGTAAGATTACTGTAATGTCTTCTAAGAAGCAACCTAAAAGTATCCAAACAGGTTTCCCACTTAATTTTCAGATTTCTTATACTGTTTTGCAGAACTGTGTGAGAAGGATCCATATACTCATTCTAAGTTTGGTACTATTTTTTACCTACAATCATTGCAGTTATTGTAGTAGGCTGTAGTTCCAAGTCAGTTAAATGCCTTTTCATATGCTGTGATATCTCTAAATCTCACTGGAAATACTGTGAATCGCGAAGAGAAATAAAAGCGTATGTGGAATTCTCTGCCAGTCTGCTTTTGTGGTGTATATGCCATGGGAAAGTTTTCTGCTAAAGCTGCAATAATTTGTAGAAGATTACAATAAATACTTCTTTTTCAGTGAATTTCATCATTCCCTTGCTCAAAAACATTGAGATCTCTATGACTTTAACATAGTTAAATAATTTCTTGGACAGGGAAAAAATTCTGAGACAAAAGAGTATTGTGTGACATGCTTTTTTTTGTCATATCTCTATGAACCCATTTCTTGTAGAAAGTGATCGAAAATCCATTTTACTGTAGAAAATTTAACAGTTGTCAGCATTGAAATATTGAACATTTTCATGTTTGGTTTGTATTTCGGTTTTTTTTTCTCTTTACTAACGTAGAAATTATATTAAATAATACTAAAATATTTAATCAAATGAAAATAAATGTAGTGATCTGCTGGGCTTGCCAGGCAGAAAACTGCATCAAATGTAATATAAAATTATTTATGTTTTGGGTGTACCTGCTATAATGCAGTTGTTCAGAATAATTTGAGGTTATTCATTGCCCTTTAACAGCATAAAACTTGTGTATATGTTTTTCACAGGTGTATCACTGTCAAATGCTATGGTAAATGCTGGGCTGACGTCGTTTAAAAAAATTGAAGACATAAATGCAAGGGAACTTGAATTGGTAACTTACTATTTTGTAAATAGATAAAAATGATAGGGAAAATACTGAGTATTAATACTGTTACCAGTAAAAACTGTAGTTAATATATATTTCCTATATGATCATAGAAAAATTTAGATGTTTAGGTGATTTATTCATTTTAGCCAGTAGAATTTAAAAACTGTGTACCTACTGCAGTTTTCCTTGAAAATGTGTATGATTTTTTGGTGTAGCAAATTTAATGTAAATGATGATTTCACTGATATGGCTGGCTGTGGAAAGCAGATGCTTAAATAGGTAGAATTTCATCATTAACATTGTTTGAAACAGAGGACAATATGCACTTCTCTGTTAGGAATGTTGGAAAAATACAAAAGGCAATATGTATTTACAGTGTCTCTTGGTGTATGTGAATTATGAGAATCCCAAATTTCCATTATTGCGAGTTGGAGATAGGAGTAGAATAAAAGTCTTCTGAATAATCTACAAAGCACTTCTTGTTATAGGAAAGTTAGGTGTTACCCTAGGACTGGTTCTTTGGCTCTTGGCTTCTTTTCTGCTGAAACTAATTCCGGTGTTCTGGAAGATACAACAGACTTCTAAAGGAAATCAATCTTACTGGGTTTTTCTATTTTGACTTTGGAAACTTGATTTCTCATTTCTGGTCCCTTTTGTGTTTTTTCCTGTCATTTTTTCTGTTTTAGTTAGGGCTTGTGCAACATAGAAAAGTCATTTCATATAAAACCTGCGTAGTTGGGTTCTGAGGTCATTGGTAGTTCATTGGCTGTTAACTGAACAGAAGCAGGAGCAAGATAAAAAAGTATTGGAATTTTCCCTTGGTAATGTTGCTTTTCTGGGCATCACTGACAGTAGAGAACCAAGAGTGATAAGGGCTTTTGTTGCTAACATAATTACTCAGGTGACTTTGATTCCTTGGATTTCCATCTTTGCAGATTTTAAACAGACATCCTCCGTTTGGAAACCAGATAAAAGAGTCTGTTTTGCACCTTCCAAAATATGAACTTGAAATTGAACAGGTAAAATCTTTTATATTTATTTCACGTTTTTATGCTAGTATTATTAAATGAAAAGGTAAATACTGACTTAATTTGAGTCTTCACTGATAGAAGATCACACAATCTTGTGACCTCCTTCCAGCTTAGCATGTAGAATGAAACTCCTAAATCTCGAAGGAGAGCCGTGGAATAAACATTCCTCAAAATATATTGGCCTCTCTCTTATGTTAAACGTGTAAACCAGTATATTCACATTCTAGCGTTATATGTGAGTCTGAGAGGTCTCTTCTATCTTGAATATAAACAAACCCTAGGGACAGCAAAACATGAAAGTAAAACTTACTGAAATGGTATTAGCTCATGTTTCTGTTCTACATCACACTTAGGAATATAGAGAAACAGTAAATTATTACATTACGTAGCTGGTGCCCTTTCTAAGGAAGGGTACAATTCTATGTGTAATTAAGAGCTTTGAGGTTCTGATATGCTTTCTGACTTTATATGGGTTACATAGACACTCTACCTTTCTGAAATGCAAAATTTGAAAGTAACCTTAAAGTTGGTAGAAATGAAGACACATTTGAAGATAAAAAATAGAGGTGTGAAATACTATTGTTATAACACTCAGTTCGAGTTTAGCTTTTCATTTGACATAAAACCAGATGAGTAGCTCGATTCTCAGAACAAAGATTTAACAATTATAAATATCTTATAGGGGAATGTTGGGATGCCAAAATATAACTTCTATATAACAAGTCTTATTCTTGCATATTTCTCTTTGCACTTGTCTTTGAGTCTCAGTACTTAATCAAACTTAGGATATTCAGCCATGGGCAAGTTAGTACTGTGTAGTAGTGTCTCAGAACAACAAATAAAAATTGTACTGCAAATTCAAACTGCTTGAGTCAAGCTTTTGTGCTTGTATCAACAGTTGGAAATCTATGGAAGGGTATATATTTTACTCTGGATATTTTAGCAGTTATGTCTTCTGTATCGTTTTCCCTAGCTTCCAAAGTACAGTGACACATTGGCTGAAATCGTAGTAACCATCAAATTAACAAACTATGAGCAGCTACAGACAAAGAGAACAGCGCCAGACTTTCACTATGTTACACTGGTCATAGGAGATGCTGACAACCAAGTCATTTTTAATCAGAAAATTATGTATGTATGATCAGATCACATCTTTTTAGGGTGTTGGCTTTTCATCTGTTCTGTGTCTTGCAGTTTTTGTGATATTTCCTACTGATGTCTAATAGTACAAAATTATTCTTCATCCTACAGCATTTTCTAGTCACTGTTGTCATTTAAAATGCTACACAAGATCCAGAAACCCCAAAAACATGCCAGTGTGCTTGTCAGTGCAGAGAGCACATGTAAATATCTGTTCAACATCAATGTCATATTATGGAAGTTGTAATAATTTTCCCATAAATATAAAACAAGTAAAATACCTGTTAAAAAGATAGATTCACCAGTTGTTACTTACTCCTGTTAGCTATATGTCTTTAATTGTATTTTAAAAACTGTTTTCTTCCCTCGGAGATGGAATTAAATTCTCCAGTTGGGTAAGATATATTGGGAGCAAATGGGAAAAGAGAAACAAAATCTTTTCCAACTGCCTGACCTTCATGAGAATTCTGCCCAAAATCTGGCATTTTTGGAACAACTGAAACTGATCTGCAGGATCCTGGCTCTCTTATGGCCATAAATGATGCATTATTGGAAAGTCATTCTTAGGCCACTTATCAAGCAAAACTGAAGAACTAAGACCAAATACAGGCTCTTTCACTTGGTTACAGATACCATAGTACACAGTTTTGCTTTCATTGTCCATGTCTAACAAAACTTTGCATTACAGGGATTCTGTGCTGCTGAAAACTGGAAATTGGATGAAGAAAATTGAAGTGAAAAGAGCTCTTAAATCAGAAGACATTAGTATAAATTTAATCAGTTCTGATTATGGTAAGTTATGGTATTCTTTGAATTAAAAAACAACTGCATAGGAATTTTGAATAAAAATACTTTCTATTAAGCCAAAATATAATAAAGTGAGCTGGTCTGGAAACAAAACTCTAATATATGTGTTTTACTGGGTTGCATACTACCTGTCCTAATTACTTATCTGTTTATTTCGTTAACTACCACATTAAGGAACTGGGAAGCATCTAGCACACTAGGAGACAGTAACAGTTTTGCTCTGTTGATACAGATTGGGATTCTCTTTTGTCCTCCTTCAAGTGAATTAACTTTCAGTAGTGATAACCTATCAGCCTGAGAGGTTATTTACGCTGAGCAGAGCTGTCTTGGTGAATGGTTAGGTTTTGCATTGTGGTACAGAGGTGTTGGATATGGATTCATCTCCACTTCGGTAACAAGAAATTCCTACAGCTGAAAATGTAGTGCCTTATCGTGTGCAGATTTAAACATTGGTCCCTCAGTGCCAATGTCCATACAGTTGGAACTATAGGAACAGATGAGGAGAGACCCTTATGACCTTGAAACACAAAACTTTGAAAAACAATTTAAAAATAGACTGGCTCCATTAAATTCTGTCATTATGCCCCACCAGTAAAGAAGACTGCTGTGTGCTAGATTTACTGAAGTGTAGTTGATACTTCCATGGTAAATATTGAACATTGAGATTATTACAATAATAAAGCCTGGAATAATCTATATTTCTATAGCTAGACCTGTGGCTCTGGAAAATGAAGGGTTTTCTAACCACACAGAAATTAAGAAAATTGTCCTTTTATCTACATGTTGTACTGAGTTCAGTAAAACTCAGCTCAACAGTTAATTTTTCTGAAACTGGTAACAGTGAAATTAGACTAAACCCAGGTCTTCCCAGTCTCTGCTTATTTTGAACTCTGTTCCTATATGAGACTTGAAGGAAATCTCACATTTTAAAAAAGCCTCTCTGGTTTTCCAGCAAATTTCATTTCCCTAATAAAAGACAAAATTACTCTTTACAAAGGGTGTCTCTCAGTCTCTCATGAATATTAGCATTCAACTTGAGAAGTATTATCAACATACTCATTTAATGCCTTTGACAATACAGAGCTGCTGATACTCCCGAACACAGACTGTAGTACAATTTAAACGGTGAAATTTTATCAGCAGTGCAAAGCTATAGATAAATGTAGTTTTAAAACAATACAAGAACGTTTGGTTAAAGGGACTAATTTTGTTGTTCTTCCAGCAACTGTATCTTTAATTCTGAAAATGTGTGGGGTTTTTAATCTCAATCCTAAAGAATCTGATCATATAAGATTGTGCTTTAAGGGCAAATCACTTTAACAAATTTCCATGATCTTTGAACAACATTTACTTGCTTAAACACTTCAGAAGACTAAGGATAATCAGTAGTATTGATGCCTTAGGCTTTAAGTTTTATATTTTTCAAATCCTATTCTGCTTAGTATGTACCTCTGAAACTTTAATATAGCCTGTTAGCTACTGTTCTCTCATGCTGGTTAGACATAACAAACCCTCTCTGGGCCTGAACTCAAGGACACCTTCTTGTCCCAGGCCCCAAAGGATGTAAACTAAAGCTTCTGACAGGGGGAGCAAATTTGGGGTAATGACATCATTGCCTGAAAATATAATTGGAGAATTAACCCTGATATGAAAATGGACCAAACTTATAAAAGTGTGAAAAACCCATGACCCAGCATCCATCTTGGGTGGAGCCCCTTGGTGGTTATTGACTCCCAAGGCATACCTTTGAAGGCCCTTCAAATAAATACCCACTTTATTCTCTTAATCTTGTGTAGCCTCTGTTTTCAGGCAGCCACTTCAAAGCATCAGTATAGAAACAGTTTAAAGCAGTTTTTAATATTTTTGTCTTTCTTTTTCCAAGTTGGCCTTGATATACAGCAAGCATATACAGCCTTCTACTTAACACCAAAACCAGAGGGACATAAGGTGGTTACAAATCAAAAACTGACAGCTGAATCTACACGTGATATATGTTATGGCTCACCCCAAAGCCTGCCAGCAGCAAAAGCAGATACAGGTAAATGGTCAGATCACAATATCTGGCTAATACCAAAGTCAACAGAAAATTGAATTTTACTTTCAGTAGGGAGCTAGATCTTTATTTATCCTTGCTGTTTCTTTCTCAAAGGTAATAAAAATACAATGCTGCTGCTTCTGCTCTCAAGTACTACAGTGCAATTCTTTGATAATTTTGAAAGTAAGAAAAACCATGGGTGTTTGGTGTCTAATATTACTGTTCGAATTATCTGAATATATTTATCTAGGAGGCAGATCTAAACAAGAGATTGCTTACAAGAAATATGGAAACAGAGACTGCAACCACCGCTGTAAAAATAAAGATGTGTGTGGGCATGACTGCTGTGAGTTTCATTAAATCTACTACTTCTGATACTTTTGGACAAATGCAATTTAGAACAGCTCCCGTCATACCAATGGCTACGTTACACAAACAACACAAGCAAGAGAATAGAGCCTGAGTTGTTGTTACGACGCAGTTATAAAAGCAGTTATAAATAGCTTTGTCATTAGCTTTTTATAAGCACTACAGCAGTTAATATATTTTGGATTTAGGATATGTCTTAAGAAAATGTCAAGCTTGTTACACTTTTATATAAATACTGTATTAAATCTTGTACTTAGCATGTTAAATCTTTTAGAATCTTTTAACAGAAGATACTAAGCTTAGCAGCAAAGTTTTTCAAAGTCATTTGAAAATAATTAGGATTTATCCCTTATAACTAATCTGAAGATTATTTTGCTTCATTTTCTCAGGTAAAACTGGCGTACCTCCAAAGTCACAGATGAATGGAGACACAAAGTTTTCTTTGTACCTAGCTGATTTAAGGAGCAGGAACTCAGTTTCATCTATACCCCCAGTAAAACGGCTAAAGGTTCATTTGAATGCAGTCAGCCATTTCATAGGTTTATTTTAATCTGTTACATATTTGTAGGTATTGTTTGCAGAGAGAATTTTATCACTAAATATGAACATTCAAGTTTGACTTTTCTGTGTGGAGTTCAAAAAGTAAAGAAGTACAAAGGTCCGGGAATCTGTGAGAGGTTTTACTGCTCTTTGGAACACTTCCAACGGTCCACTTTTGTGCATGTCCTCTATGTTTTTTTCTTTTATGGCATTTGATAGGTTGTGGTTGGTGAGGTTCAAAGGCATTGCTGGAAGGTACTGCACTGTGACTTGGTTTGGCAAAATATGACCTGAATGAAATAAACTGTGGTATTTATTAGTCATGCTACTAAGAGATCTTTATCCACTGGCAGGTAGATCCACTTGTTTATAAGAAAACCATCTATATTAGTTTTAAACCTCTGAAAGATTTCATGGCTTGCACTTTATTCTTCTGAATATAGTGTTAAACTAGGTCTTTCTGCACCAAGAATGACATTTGAGGTATTGAAGGGTTTTATTTCCACCTCACAGTTTTGTTTGCTTGTTTGTTTGCAGTAGAGGATTAGTTAGCCTATAGCTAATACAGATAGAGTCAACCAGTCTGGCTTTGCCAGGGTTCTCCACTAGAAGCACAGAATTCAAGTCCTTTTAACTGAGCACATTAGATAAGCAGACACTAGAAAGATTTTATGATATTTAAATATTAGGCTAACTTACAGTATTAATGATGTCATTAAGCTTGTTAAAAAACAACAGTTCTCGATATGTTTATGTCTTATAAGTTAAAATATTTGCTTTCTTTAGGTGCAGATGTTAAATCAAGCTGAAAATGTGGATCTCAAGCAATTTGTTTTTACACCTAAGTCTTCATTGCCAGCCTTACCAAGGTACTACTAAGAATTGTTTTGTGAATAAAATCATTTTGCAGCTTTCTGCAGCTGTTTTACTGACATGTCATTGATTCATTTTTTTAAAATAGGGCTAGCAATAAACTCTCATCTTCATCACCTTCAGTGGACCGGGTAGATAATATTAATACCTCAGAAGTATCTCAGAAAAAACTGCAATCCTGGAATTGTGGAAAGAGTAGTAAGTTATTGCTCATCTTTAAAATTACAATGTTCACTGTTTTGATGTTTAAATTAATCCTTCGTGTTTTTCTGCCATACAGATAAAAGCAGATACTGTTTTTCAGATTCTTTGAATGTAGACTTTGAACTGAGAGATGATATTTGGGATGATATTGATGATGAGAAGTTGGTATTTGCTAGTAGTTTTGTCAGTAGAGAATTAGGTAAGGTTATTTCAACAAACTTTTTTCTTTCCTACATACCAATTATTCTACAGGCTATTATTTGAGAATAAATTATTATAGTATACAATGAATAGAACTACCTGAAATTTTTGGTTGATTGACTTGACTGCCAGGTTTATTATTCTACCTTGAATGTTACATATGTTATAACAAATCTAATACAGAAGGGAGAGTTGAAAAAGTCACAATTAAAATTTTTGATGGCCTGCAACTGCAAAATTGTTGTTGCAAAATGTATACTGACTGTATATCTCTGCTTATCTTTGTATTAGCCCAAAACCCACAGAAGAAATAGCTCAAGTGTTAAGACACCTTAATAATTTTCAAAGTATTATTTATCATATCATGTGAAATATTTAGAAGAGGTTGTGGCTGCTTCTCAACTCTCTTTTTAAAACTTTCATTCTTTCATGGAACATGGAAATATCTGCCTTCAAATTCCAGATGAATGTCAACCCCTCTGCCAGTATACAACAAGCAAAGCCACAAATAGCATTTTGAAAGAGTAAGACTTATATAATATACTACTATTTTATTCAGTTTAAAATGCTGTCTGTATTTGATATGTATCTGTGTAATTAAAAATCTAGAAGGTTGTTCACTCATAAAAGTGAGTGAAATTTCAATGTTTAAAAGGTATGAATTGTTGAATTATTTTAATGTGGTTTTAGTTAAGTGTGCAGGGAAATAAGTAGAAAACCCTGAACTGAAAAGCAAATGCTTTTGCACTTCTGTAAAAATACTGAACTTATTCAACTTGGTATTTTCAGTTTATGCACAGTACAAGATGAGACCAATATTCAGAACTCAGATATTTCTGTGGTCAGTAGCACATCAAAAGTGAATTTATCTGTACAGAATAGAAATATAACTTCGGTGAGTAAAAATATATTGATAACAGAATTTTCTATAATTACAGTATTTACTGTGTAAATATATTTGCCATGACTTAGGATCCTATCAACTAGGACATCCTGAATTTCTGAACCTCTCTGTGTTGTCCAAACCTCCATGCATTTTGTGTTCATTGGGATATTCCAGATACAAAGAAATAGGACATGAATTAACTTTATATAGCATGATCTCAAAACTATTTACTTAATTTTATAGTGTTTCCATCCAGTATGTAGTTAATTCATCACATGCTTATTCCTTGTCAAACACCATAATATCAGTTAAATGCCAGTACTACTTTCTACAACAATCTGTCAGTTTCTCTTTCAGTTAGTTGGTTTAACCATATATACTTTTTAACTTTTATGTTGCAGTTCAGTTTTCAAGAAAAAAAGCAGTCAAGTCCTTCTCAAGAGCTAAAAAATGTACAGTGTTCTTCCATACCAGAAGTAAGCTCAGACTCTTCTAAATTCACCAGGAAGGAAGATTTTTTTATTTTTATGAAAGAACAGGAAAAAGAAGTAGATTATAGGTAATAAAAACTTACATATGTTTTTCTGTTTCCTCAGTATTCCAGTGATTCCAAGATACTTCATTCTTCATGGAACACAGACCTTTAGGCAACGTGTTAGTTTCTAATAATCATTGTTTAAAACTTTGGTTTTCACAATAATAATAACAATCAGCATTCTCTAAAAGAGAAATAACTTAAAATTATTTTGCCTGTCTTGGTTTCTCTTGACTCTGTATAGTGTTCCTGATTTCATAGGTTTTGATGTGCTATACCTAATTTGTTTGTTTGTTTGCTTAATCTTCTTTAGATATCTTCTTGATGATGAAATCAATGATGTCAAGCCCTTTCTTGGAATATTTGATGGTATTTTGTAAAACGTGTAAACAAAATACATTGTAAGTGCTGCGGAAAAAAACTTACAGTCAATTTTACAGTGAAGGCTTCAGTTAAGAGAATTTGATTTCTGTTGTATACCTATTTATCAATAGCTGGATTGCTGCATAGAGTATATAATAATAAAACTGATGTCTAATTTACAGAATTTATAGACTATAAGAAATAATATCTTGTTTTGTTAAGTACTTAAGTATTTGTTTGTTGACCTTGCTGTTTTCAGGATTATAAAGAAAAATATTGAAATACGTCAAAGGAGAATAGTTCACAAACTGAGGGTGCTTTTATAGATAACAGAAAATCCCATAAGGGAAAGTAAGGGATTTGTAGTAATCTGTTTGTAGTAACATCTCCTGCTTTTCAAGTAATCTTTAAGTGAATGAAAGACTCTTTCCTTAGGAATTTCATAATGTTTTTTGGGGTTTATGGGGTTTTTATTAAGTTTCTCTGAAGCTGAATTTTTCATAGTGCTGATTTCTGTGAAATAATTAGATTTATAAATAGAAGTAATAGAATGGTAAATTATTCTAGATTCTAGATGTTCCTTTTGACAGTGACGTGTTAATAAAAAAGTGCAACTTAAGCAGGTATGTTTCCAGGTTCTCAGGAAACCAGTAGTTAAATATCTGTAAAAATATTCTAAAACTCTGTTGTCTGTTCACATTCATATCCAAGGTCATAAAATGGACATTCATGTGTGCTAATACAGATTTAGGCACCAGGCATTGGATTTGGATATCTTCTTGTAGCTTTAGTGTTTGAACAGTAGACCTTTCAAGTTCAACAGTTAGTAGAATTTATGATATTGCCTAAAATCTAAGAGAATACTAATTTTTACTGTTAATTATTCCAAATGTGAGGAATTAAAATGTTACAATCACATGTGGAATGTTAGCTGTCTGTTCTTGCAACACTGTTTGTGGTGCAACCAAGTGCAGCCATGTCTTGCTGCACTACCAGGTTGTAATTTTCTCAGCTAATAAAATTTTACTTGACTCCAGTGTTTCCTTATGTTTTTGACTTGATAGAACTCTTTTTCTGCACCAAAGAATGGCCTAGCGTAAGCAGTCTCAATACTCATCCCTCAATATGTTTTTGACTATGCAAATGCCAGCAGGACCAAGCTTATCACTCACTTTTCTACATCTCAAATATTTTATTACATCTGAAAGTTATTAGTATGTCAGATCTCTTTTTGTCTGATTTTATTTTTTTAATTAAGCTTCCAAGCTGATGTAATTCAGAATTACTATCCTACTGCTGTCCTAGTCATGTACACATTACAGTTCTGTGTCAGGGTAAGATGTAAGCATGCAGAGTTTATCTCCTGCCCATCACCATCTTCTGATTACCATGGAAAACAGATGGCTCCCAGGCAGATACAGTAGTGTTTCTCAAAAGATGCTTCATATAAATGACCAGGGGACAAAAATTCCAGGTCATGCCCCAGAAGGTAAGTGTTGACATAGCTACAGAGAGCTGTAATTTCCGTTGTTTAACTGAATCACATTAAATGATAAATCTAGTTCACCTGGACTCCCTGTCTAGTCACTAGAAAGAGGCAAACACTGTCAAGAAATATTTCAGATTGTAAGTGGGCTGAATTGCTCTCTGGTGGAACTCCCCAAACTACCTGTGATGAGAGTGACATGAAGAAGCTGGTGTGCTGTCACTTCACAGACAGGCTCACTGAATTGCCTTTCTTTTGCACATGAGATGCCTGAGTTCCTTTATCCATCTAAGGATCTAACTTTCCTAAGGTGAATAAAATGGCAAAAGATGGCTGTGCTTTGTTTCAGGTGCTGACCAAATGCTAAAAGAGAATAATTAAATTCAACAGGATATCATCAGAAAATTTCACTAAGCTACTAACAATGAGTTAAATATAGACTAAAGTAGCTAAAAACATTGTTAGAGTCTAAACTGACCCTTATTTTTAATTCTACATAGAGTTGTAACATTAAACGAGTGGCTTGAGTTTCAATCAGTGGGATTGTGTAAGTAATTCTTTGGGGATACAGCAGGATGCCACAGACTTCAGTCTGGGGATGATTCTACAAAATTGGCATTATAAAAAATACTGTTTCCTATAATGGAGAACTGAAAGAAAATTCAATGTGGCAAGAAGTCAGATTTTACTATCTTACTTGTGTGATTCTCCATAATAAAATACATGCTTATACCTGCTTTTAATTTAACTTCAACTTCCTTATATACTTCCTTGTCCTATCACACATATTGATTTCAAAATATAAACTGAGGTCAACCATATCTGTGCCTGAAGAAAATGCAATATGCACTCAAAACCCATAATCTTCAAAAATAGTGGGAAAATAAGTATAGTGTTTAAACATGTTGCCAGACACATCTGTGTATAAGGTAAGTTTATAGCATACAGAATACTGTAAATGTATTGGGACAAAATTTTCATTGTATGGAGCATGTTTTGTGCACATTTTAATTATGTAGACTTTATTAATTTATTTGAAGTTTATTTATTTATTAATGAGTTAAACATTACCGTAATTGTTAGAATAAGAGCAGTTGCCAAAAGTCGGTGTTATTTGGGTGTATTTTTACTTAGATATACCTTCACAGAATAGTTGTGACGTATAAAAGTTGGTGCTCTTAAAGGCAGTCAGAATAATGATAAAGAATGAACAGAAGTCACTGTATGAAACCAATATGCACTAAACAGTTAAAATGAGTCATTTTGCAGAGCACAAATGATACCACTCTAAAGCATCATTATGACAGTATCAGTGGTACCTCTTCTGAAAGAAAGGGTGTCTTGCATTAGCTGTTTATGTCACCCCTTCTGCGTTTTATGTAGATGAGCAAAAGACCTGGATCACATCAATTGTTTTACTGCCAGAATCTTTAATTACATCTCTGAAATGAGATCCGTGAATGCCTGGGTTTTTTTCCAAGCTCCTTTGCTTAACAAGGAAACAAAAAGGAAGGTACTAATCAGGGTAGAATTCACTTCCTGCAGAGGGCTAGTAACACATTGAATTTTTGGAAGACTTCCATGAGAATTAACTGAGACACATACGGTGTTTTCAGTGATGAAGTTCAGCTTGACTGAAAACAATCAGATAGAAAAAGGGCAGGTGTTTATTGGCTGCCACTGCTCAGCAGAGATAAGGGCCAACCTGGCTGAGCCATGCTTCTGTATTTGTTCTTGAAATCTGTGTGACATTAAATTGTATCAGTTTAAGCCTTCACCTTCCTCCCAGTGTTGTAACTCCTGGCCTCCATGTGCTCTGGACAGGCGTTTCAGCTGGAATGGGCTGAAGTAAGGACTGCACCTTTGTAAGCAATAGGGGCCCTTGTGGCCCCTTTGTTGCCTATCTCCAGCCAATGCTGATCACTGTTGCTCTTCCCTCTGGTTGTGAAGTGACTGCAAAAGTTGTGCTTCTGTTAACTTGCAGTCCTGCCCTGCATGTCCTGCCCTTAACAAGAGTCCCAGTCCAGACCATTTATACCAGTTAGAGAGAGTTGTTTCCCAGTTGGCTTTAGTATGCGGCCTACCACACTGAAACACTACACTTTCGCTACACTTTGGGGAACGTGCTTTGAGTGATCCTGAGTCTATCCTCTTGTGCTTTTTAAACAGATGATTTCCATGTGCCAGGATGTGAGGGGCACATCTAATTGGCGGTGTGTGAAAATGTTAACATGTTCTGCAGAAATGCCATAGATGGTACTGGGTGGACATACTTCATATAAAGAAAGTGTATGTCCTTTCAAATATAATAAAAGTGCCTAGATCTAATAACAAGTAATTTCTTCCTGTATTTAACATATACTGCATGGAACAAGCATGTCAAACTCTCTTTTTGACTGATGCTAGATGGCAATTTGTACATTTTAGATAGCTGAGCATAGGGAATAAGGCAAAACATTTTGTTTTGAAGGCTGTAAGGGTATTTTGTTTATATAAAGGAAACAGTGTTTCTTTTGTAACTGTGAAACTTTCTATTAAAGGATGCATATAACTTTCAAAATAAAAAGATGCTTGTAACTGTAAATGGCCATGATATATTTGCTGTTCCCCCCACCCACTTAGAGGCAAAACATATTTATGAGGCTTTATTAAGTGCAAATAATTCCCCTGGCTTCAGCACAGAAGAATCAGCTGCAGAATACAGTCTGATTTGCATATAAATGACATGATTTCTGCTCAGAAAAGCATATTGAAAAATACATATTTCTACATTGGAAACCTGTTATTCACACATATTAGGGTCAGCTTGCGTAACTTGTTTTAAGCTGCTGCATGTTGATACCTGATCACAGTTCCAGCTAGATTCAGGCTAGATTCGGGCTTTATCCTTTGAAATGATTGATTTCTTCTTTTGATTTAATTAAGCTATAATTTACAGAAATAGATTCCAAAACATTTATCTCAACAGTTTAAGCACTTAAAAGTATTCTGAATATTCATCAGTACAACTGGAAAACTCCGAACTTGGCACTTTTCCTTATCTTCAGTACTGTGAATTTGTGATGTGAGAGAATTCCTATTGTGATATATAAAGACATAAAGATATATAAAGCTGAGACATAAAGAAGTCTGCTAACTTGCTCCAGTCACAGATTTAATAAATCGTAGGATGTAATGAAAGTAGACAAAAATTTTCCTTTTTTTTGTATGCTTTAATCTGTGTAGTAAGTCATACAGTGAACCTTGCCATTGAACTCTGTAAAGTCATATTTTCACAGATCCTTATTACATCCTGCTTTGCCAATACCTTTGATGGTGTTTCTTTAAGCAGCCAAGCCACTCACTGGGGACAAGTGTTCATTTACTGACAGGCTCCTGCTGCTTCTTAGATCCATCCTAAAATAAAAGAAAGATATTGGACAGACAAGCATTTAAAAGGTTTGGAAGAGACCTGCCACACCTTGGTTTTCAAATCCCTGCCTGGCAAAGGTCTTAGTGAGCTGAATGCCATTGTCGGAGGCAATAGGTTCTCTGCTTAGAGAGACTGGTTTGCCACAGTGATTTGTCATTAGTTTTAAATGCCTTGTGGAGAGCTTGAAACTGTCTAGTAAAGAAAAAGTGAAAGTGCTATCTAGAAACTTGGATGTGTGAATCAGAACCTCATTTTTAGCAACTTCTTTCAGTTTATAAAGGCTATTAATTTATCTGAATGAAAATGAGGCAGTACAGTTTCCCTGCTAGAATTCTTTTCCTGGTTGTGATGTAATATTTTAGCTCTTGTAGTCCAGACTTGTTAGGTTCCTGGGTGTAGGAAATACACTTCTTTTATCCCAGAGCTCCATCCTTGTGTCTTATGTGTTATGCCTAGAAAAGGTTTTCTGTCTAGCTGGGAATTTCTACTCAAAGAACAGTCATCCAGCAGCTGTATCATTTATCATTTTCAGTATCTTCTCAATTATAAAGATTTTAGGCTCTGAGGTCAGTTTGGTTTCTAAAAATTGTACTAACAGATGTAAAAGGTGCATTGACCAAAGCATCAGCACATTATCAAATAATTTTATTTCCAAAGTATGGCAGCAGAAGTGATAAAGAAAGAGTTGGCCATGAAATGGATCCGCTTATCTTGTGATATATTCCAGAGATGCGTTTCAGAAATTGAAGGCTTGCTTAGTGAGGAAAATAACCTGTGTTAGGAAGATAAGAGGTACAAGTGGATCTCTCTCCCTCCCTGTCTCCTGGGTGTGATTGTCTGAGACAACCATATTAGCAGAAGCTTAGATGCATTCTTAGCTTCTGGAATGGATTTGCTGAAGTGACAGTGCATACTGAGGATAATGGTAAAAAGATGGGCAGTGTATTCTGGAAGAAAATAAAGTTGGCAGTTTGCAGTGGTGGAACACAGCTTCGGATAAGCATGTGGTTCAATAGAAATTAGTCTCTGTCCATAGACTTTATAGCAGCCGATCAGACCTGCTCTTTCAGTTCAAGCAGTTAATAATATCTCAGCACTGTAGCTTAAGGGATACAATTTTCAAAATTATTGTAGTATGGGACCGATAAATTTCAGCGCAAAGAAGGCAGTATTCCATATAATTTATTTTAGATTTCCATCTAGGGTATGTTCTGACACTCCACATGAAAGTCAAATTGTCCATGTAAAATGGTTTTCAGGTGATAAGTTGACCCCTGGGGTTTTAGTAAAATAATAGATTCAGAATTCCATCTGACTCTCCAATCTATAAAAGCTAGTTATCAGCTGTTTGAAGGATTTGATAAGAAAGAAAAAAAAGGAGAGAGCTTTTGTATAGTGACATTTTTCTCATTAATGGGGACAATGTAAGAATCACAAACTCCTTCTGGATTTGGTAGTAAATACTCTGCTGACGTGTTCCGGGAGGTAACTGTTCTGTTTGAGGGAGTGTATGTGTCTAATCCTCCCCATGCATATGGAACAAGGAATATTTCTAACAGACATTATTTCTAACAGACATGTACAGCCCTTCAGAAGAAGAACGTTTACTGTGCCATCATCTGGCCATCATTTCTAAAAGTGTTCTACCACCAGAGCCTATCTCGGCAGAAGTTTTGTGGCAGAATGACTGTCTTACAGTGCCTAGAGAAACAGTAGAAGAATAAAAAATATTTTTCCTGCCAGCATTCTTCAATATTTAAATGCAGTGCAAAACAAATGGTAGCCTGAAATGACGTATTATTTTAGGTTCTTGTCTGAACACTCTTACAGGACCTGCTGTAATTTTTTTCTATATTTGTTATTTTATTTAATTGTATTTTCTTGAGAATACTTTAAGATAGTTCCTACTGTACCTTGTGACTTTACTGTCAGTTTAAACAGATCCAAAGTTGGGTAGAGGCTTTGTTGCATTTTGTTTTAGTAGATGGGTGTATCTGCATGTTCATGCAGCACTAGTGAGTAACTGGGGAAAGGTGACAGTAAGATAGAACCAGTAATTGTGACAATAGAAGCAGCTTGCTTAATAAAATGCTAAAAGCATGTTTATGCTTAGTATATTTGAGTGCCTCTGAATTTTGAGCAAAGAAAATACCTCCTGCATTTAAAAAACAACTGTGCTCAAGAAAATATGACTTTTTTATAGCCTGTGAAAACAAAAAGGATTTTTTCAAAGAAAAACTCAAGTCCTTCCTCAGTTGTTCCTGATGTTCCTGTACTTTCCCTGCTTGTATGGGTGGTGACCACTGAGCTCACTGCAGAAGTACTGCCAGTTATACTCTGTTGCTGCAACTTTTGCCGGTGTGAAGAAAGCTACACAGAGGGCATCTGTTTGCCTCCTGTGTGCTGGAAGGGGCAGACATCTCCTCCGAGAGGAACAGAGCAGTGCTCAGGGGTGAAGATACCTGATGCTCCCAAGCTGGGTAGAGAAGGGAAACGTAGTGATCTGAGATCTTGTAGGCAGTGTTGTGGAGGACCTGGGATTTTGCTTGTGGGACAGAGCAAAGCTTTAGAAGTGACAGGAGAAAGGAAAGTTTCCTAGAGCAGGCTGAGTGGTGTCTGGGGCACTCGGTGAAGCATTTCAGAAATGTTCAGATTGGAAGGAAGACTGGAAATAAAGATTTACCCTGCAGTGACACAGTGGGAACATTAAATTTCAAGCTTTTTATTTAATCTAGCTCTCCAACAGTTCAGACTCATCATGATTTAAAGAACAATTCTATCCTCCCATTCCTGTAACACCTGCCTTTATAAACCTGGATTCTGTGTGTGTGCTTATCAAACAGAAAAACATCTACCTAAACACAATTGATAATTCAGGGTCCTTGTGGACAGGATGAAAAAGAGCTAACTACTCTTAAACCTTGCCTCTCTCTGGTTTTGTTTGGTCAGTTTTAGCTTTATAGAGATAACTGGGTGTTAGTCCTGCAAGTGGGTAAGTTGTAACAGATGTGGGACAGGCCTGTTCACTCACTTGAGTGAACTCCTGCTCATTCAGGTGTCTGTGAACTGTACTGAGATCTGCTGGAGTGTGCTCAAAAGCAAAGCATCTGTTGCATTCTTAAAGTGCTTTTCTTCTGGAAGAGCAGATCTGAGAACCAGAAGAATTTATGAACAACTCTTACTTCTGCTATTGGCTGGATTTAATCTGCATTAACGCTTTCCAAAGTAGCTATATATTCTCCTTTGGGTTGTCACTCTGAGGCTGATTTGAAAATGTGTCACCCAGTTTCAAGATTCCAGGTGTTAGCACTGAAACATTTACCTCTCCACTGAGGTAATTATCAAAACGTTCGTATTTGTGGCCCCAGTTAATTGCAGGCCTCACTTTTTGCTTACTTAAGACCTGTGAGAAATTGTTTCCTTTCCTGGAGTGGGATGATGCACAGAAGGAAGTAAAGTACTTTATCCGTATTCCTCCAACCCCCTAATATTGGGAAATGCTGGGCTGATACGGTGTCAGGTGCTGTAGCTGTGTAAGTATTCACTGAAAAATCTGTGAGTGCAGCCATAGGGAGAGTTGGTGTCAGACATGAAAACATCATGATCCAGGCCTGGAAGGAGAGTCCCAGAGCTCTGGGTCAGGGAAGGCACCTAGAGCAGCCACATGCCCAGCATCAACCTCCTCCAGGACAAGGACAACAATCCATTACCCCAGCAGGATTAGTTTGCTAAAGAAGCATCTGATAGATGTGTTTTTATGAAAACGTCCCTCCCATAACTTTTAATGCAGGAGTGGGGTATCTGTTCTAAGACCTTTAACTCAGGACATGGACATATAATGACTAAAAAAAAAACTAAAAAGACTAAAAAGCAGGAGAAAAGTGGACAAAGTATTGCTTCCTTCAGAGGCACAGCTTTAGGAATCACCTGTTGCTAACATGAAGCACTGAGGCTTCGACGGTAGTGTTGAGTTTGGGACATTCGTCACCTTCAAGCCTGTATTTTGCCTTTTCTCCCCTGTAGACAAACTTTATGCAGATGCCATTTTTTGTACTGCTATACAAGGTTGTGCTGACTGGCCAGATAGTTTTGGGAGTATGAGTGGCATGTGCTTGTGAACACATGGAAACCTCATCAGTAATGAAAATAGTCACTGAGTGTAGTTCTGTATTCCGTCAGAAAAGCTTGTTGATGCTGTGGAGCTCCACTCTTGCCCTGTGTCACTCAGCTGTTGTACCAGGCCAGTTGTTCTGTAGGGTTGTTATGTGAAATATGTTTTGAAAGGCCTGTCTCTTATCTCTTGGTAATGCTGTTACTGCCAGAAGAAAGTGAGTGTGTACAAAGAGCAAAGCAGACTAAAATGTTACCTACCACGGTTGTATTTCATTCATCCTTGAACTGGAAAATAGCCTTTGTTTCATGTGTATGGCAAGTGAGCTACGTAACATTAATGAAATAGAGATGCTAAATCCTGCTTAGAATTGTCATTGGCAGCTATTAATACATTTTCAATAGTATTTTTTATTTGGAGCTTAGTTGTAACTCACCAAGATGTAGTTCTGCTTGTTAGATAATAGAGGTGGTTGAAAATGCTTGGGATGCTCCAAGATTTCATTCCAGCTTCACAGCATTCCTCATTGCCTTGAAACTGTGCTAGGCTTTGTATCTCTAGTGAAAGAACTAAAAAGAGCAGTACTAAATTTACATTTCCATTGCTTGTGTGGATGGAATGGGAAATGAGGAGCTCTTTGCTGCCAAGTGGAATGGGTAATATAATTCCAAGCACTGGCTAACATTTGTAAACACCTGTGTCTTCCCACACACCCTGACAAGAGACTTCAGACCATATTTCTTTAAAAAGGTCATTGAATACAGCCCGCAGGATGCACCGCACACTAAGCGTTTTAATATGTCCTTCACACAGGCCTCACATTGGACATTTCCCCTTAGTTACTGCGCTCAAAATCGCCGGCCTGAGGTGCACTGAGGAATCGCCCATCGGCCGTGCAGGGACCGTGCGTGGAATGAGCCCTCGTTCACCGCGCACCCGCGGGAGCTCCGTGGCCCCGGCACAGCGCGGGGGAACAGTGCGGGGCCGAGCTCCGCGTCCCCTCCCTGCAGCCCCCCGGGCCGTGCGGCACCGCGGCCCCTTGCCTCGGTAGCGTGCGCGGGGGGCGGCCCGAGGCGGCCGCGGTGCCGCCTTCGGGGTGCCGCCCTCCGGGTGCTTTAGCCGGTGGCCGTCGCGTGTCGCCGTGCGCTCCCCCTCGGTGCTGGCACCAGGCGCAAGGTGAGACCGCGGTATGGCACAGCTTGTGCTGCACCCACCCCCTGGTGTGTTCCACGGTGCTTGTCCAGAGGGCTCTGGGGCCTCGGCACTGCTGGGTAGGTGACACACAGACCCGCGGGCAGGGACCGCGGGAGGGACCCGGCCGCCAGCGCCGCCCACCCGCGCCCCGGAGGGACCTGGTGGCGGGGCACGCGGCTGGCCTTGCCTCGGGCAGGTGTTTCCGGACTTAAAAAAAGGGAGCCCTAAATACTGAACACCCATGCAAAAATGCAAGTTAAAAGCAAGGGTGCCGACTGCACTGCAGCACCGGCAAGAGCTGTAATTTTAAATGGAGAGAGGCCTATATAAGATGGCCACTTCAGTGGGCTTGCAGTGTATTCTAACCAAATTGATTAAATTGTTAACAAGGGACTGACGTGCTGCAGAGGGAAGGTGACGTACCATCCTTTCGGGATTTTTCCAGACGAGGGAGGCGTGTGACCCACTGCAACACCGCAGTTCCCTTCTGACTGTCGCTCTCGGGTGCCATCTGGGCCAGCCAGAAGGGAGGCCGAGCTGCAGCACCATTTCCAGCCACGGCTGCATGGAGCGTCTCGGTGTGCAGTTCCTCTGTACCGAGCCCATTCGCGTGTCTGCCCGCCCCAGCCAGCCCATCACCCTTCCTGTGGCAAAGAAGGGAAGGAAAAATGCCTTCTTAATGCAGAAATAGGTTATGGGATAGTTTTTGTCTCAGAATTTATTTTCTCCTGAAAAGGAAAGTGCGTGCTCAAAGCAGCTGTTGGGCTGATCTCCCTTCCCTACATCCGAGGTCCCAGTTGCATGCCGGAGGGGGAAGGGAGAAGTGGCAAGACTTGGCTTTGCTCTGCTCTGTCCTATCCAGACCTTGCTGGGTTTGGCTCTGCAGCCGGGATCCAAGTGGCCGGCGGTGGCTCTGGGGCTGGGGAAAGCTTGGGTGTGTCTCCGGCCGGAGGCACCTTCCCTGCGGGAAAGGTGTCAGCACACGGACTGGTATCTGGCTTCACATTCCTTCCCAGAGTTCTCGAGATGTTAACTTTCAAAAGGGAGGTCTCCCTTGTGGATTTATGTCAGTGATTTTGGGTTTTAAACTATTCATGCATGAAAAATTACTGTAGGAGCTGTATACTCCCATGTATGAATAATGACTACATGGGAACACAGATTACAGCAGTTTTGCACTGAAACTGCTGCAGTTTACATGCTCTCTTTGGGAACATTATAAAACGTTTTTAAATGCTGGTTCATGTTAATGCATTGATTTCAGTCAGTCTCTTTTTGTCCCTTTTGGATTTGTTCAACTTAAAAGCTAGCGTGTCTCATGTTTGCTCTAAGATATGCTTAGCAAATCAGGCAAATAAAAAAAATGCATGCAAAAATATGGTGCTATGCACATGAATCAGGGGGTTTTTTTATTAATAATTTCCATAGGATAGTCTGCTTTTTTTTTTTTTAACTTTGGCTCAATGGATAGTTTATGCCAATTACATGTAGTTTAACAGCTTTGAAATCTGTTTTTGCTTTTCTAATGCATAAAGACATTGATTCTGTTTCAGGTTTTAATTAAACTCTACACTGACTTTAAAGATTCTATTGTCCTTTTCATTTAAATAGGATTTTTGTTAGATCTTTAACAAGACCTCAGTGGGGTAATAAATCTAAGCAATTGTCCTTATTAGGAGCAGATTATCCTCAAGAGATGGAAAGTCACAGAAGTAACTAAAACCATTTGTAGAGACTGAACTAAGGCTTTTTCTTCCTAAACATTAAACAGACTTGAAAATTACTTGCTTGGGCACTCAAATTAAATTAAATGATATTTTGTTTATTTTTCACATTTTCAGTGTAGGCTATTTGCATTTACTTAAAATTTGAGTTTCACTGAGTAAAATTCACTCCTGAATAAGGATCCTTACTTTCAGTATACAAGCTGTAAATGCAACTCAGTATATCCTGCCATTTCTTTTGTTATTAACCCTTGCAGTGCTTCTAAATTATAGGATCTGCTGACACAGTGAGTGTATCTTTAGTTCATTGTTTTTGCCATAGATGAGTCTTGGCTGAAGAATTGGTCTTGTGTTTGTCCCACACCGCAGCCAGGGAGAACTGGGGTGTGCAGGAATGTGGAGCTTGTGCAAAGATCTCAGATGCTCGACTAAAAACACAGGTTCTTGGAGGAAACTTGTCACACACCCAACAGTTCTGTCTAGGTTTGGCCTTAATGTGTTTACATACTGCTAGGAGATGAAAGGGGATATAACTCTAATGGTTCTTTCTTTTTAGCTGTTCGCTTCACTCGAGGGTATTCTCCGTTATGTAGGTGCCCGGTTTTAGTCATCGGTTGACTTCTGAAGGGACAAGGCCTCCTTGGTACGCACAGTCAAATCCTGAATTGCTCCCCAGTGTTTAATTCCCAACTTCGTCATACACATTGTGGTGCAGTTTCTTTGAGCATCCAGTTGTGTGGAAGCTCCGTTTTGTGGGACACTCATTTCTAGGACTTAGTTCTACAAACCAACAGGCAAAGGCAAGGATGTTGTTCGGGGACATTGTCCCAGTGAGCCGTGCCGAGAGAGTGGCGTTTCCCCGCTGGCCGCAGCCGCGGCGCTGGCTGAGCCGCTGCCCTCCGCGGGGCGCGCCGGGGGGCGCGGGGCTGAGGGGACACGGCCGCAGGGACTCGGCCTCAGGAAGCGGGGCTGAGGGGACTCGGTCGCAGGAAGCGGTGCTCCCGGGACACGGGCGCAGGAAGAGGGGCTGCACGGCCACGGCTGCGGGAACACGGGCGCAGGAAGCGGGGCTGCAGGGCCACGGCTGCGGGAACACGGGCGCAGGAAGCGGGGCTGAGGGGACACCACCGCAGGGAGCGGGGCTCCGGGGACACGGCCTCAGGGACACGGGCGCAGGAAGCGGGGCTGAGGGGACACCACCGCAGGGAGCGGGGCTCTGGGGCCACGGCCGCACGTGACGCACCCACGTCCGTCTCCGCCGGGAAGGAGCCCGCAGCCCTGCGCAGCTGATCAGGACAACCCCTCTCGGTTGTTGCAGCTCTCCCAGCTCTCAGCCAGCAGGTATTTATCCTGTCCGTGGGCTCCTCTGCCGCTGTCCTGCAGGCCGGCGTCTCTGCAGAGCAGGTCCTGTCAGCCTCCGGGCTGCTGCTCCCCACATGGCATCTGCTGTGTTTCTCTAAGAGACTTCACCTCAAACCTTCTTGTCTTCTAAGAAATACTCTAGTGGTACTTTGGGGGGCAGAACGAATTATGTTGGATGAACATAGCTCATAAATATTAATTTCTAATTAAACTCTATTTGCTGCATATTCTAGGCAAAATTGCAGGTTTTGAGCCTTCATCTCCTGCTTTCCATATCACTCAAATAGCAGAGATTTTGGCATGGTAAGTCACAGAGGGAGGTGGAAAATCTGATGCAAAGTGAGATAATGTAGTTCTTCATTATTATGGCTCTTCTGTGTCCTGATAGAAAACTTTAAAACATAGAAGCTGCTGACAGCAGATAAGTCACCTAGTTGCTGCTCTGCTTTAGGTATAAAGCCTGGGGAAAGTGGAGGAAGAGAATGTACACCCTTGTTTTTAGGCTCAGATTGCAACTCGTCCTTCCTGCTAATGCAGTGCACTGGAGGAAGTGTGGCAAACCTAGGCTGAGTCCTGCAACTTATTTAATATGACTCAGTGCAGAAGATTATGAGCGCTAAGAGTGCTCAGCCTTTGGGACAGATTCTGGGGAATTAAGAGATTCTTCATCCTATATTGTGTGGCAATTAGACCTGATTTAGGCAATGCTGTACCTCAGACAAAATCTACAGGGCATAGTTTTGCTCTGGATTCTTACCAGGATGTGGGATTTTCCCTCTGTTTTCTCCAGCACCAGGGCCAGGAGTTTGTGACTCTGCAGGGTGAGATTGAGAGGGCCCAACTCTGTCTCTTGCTAAAAGATTTGTCTTGTCTCCCCATCTCCCCTCCACCCCTGTTTCTGGGGATGTATGCTGTAGTCAGAGGCAAGTGCTGTAACTCTGGCTGCAGTGTGAAGGTGTTGTGTCTATAAGAATGCAAGGCGAGCTAAATGGACTTCCACTGCTTGCTGATGCTCAATGAAAAGATTCCCTTCGTGCTTTGCCCTCTGCAGCAATGTGTGTTGCTTTCCAGTGCCAGGTATGTACCACTGCATCAGATGTGGCGAGCTGCTGTTTGCACGTGTGCCATGCGGTGAGCCAGCAGCATTCCCCCTGTTCCAGCAGCCTCCCTAGAGGACAGCAGGCTGCTTAAAAGGTCAGCGGGGTACCTGTGCATCACAGGCGTGAAAAGCTGCCCTCTTTACGCCCTGAGGCAACAACCTGCTTTCACTTTGTGAAGCCGAGCAGAAAAGCTGGGGTCCAACAGTGGCAGGTATCCCTGAGCACAAAACGAAGGCAGCATGAGGGTGTAAGAAATCCAGTTTGCATCTCACCAGGAGTAGATGAGGTTTGGGTGGGAAAGTAATGGGAATGCTAAACTTTTGCTGCTAACATTTACTAAAATGACAGCAAATCTCACCTGTATTAATGTTCAGTTTCTGAAACCCAATGGAACCTCACTTTGTTAAAGAAGGTAGGAAGCCTAGAAGTAGCTCTTTAATCTTCAGCTGGAAAATACAATTTTGAAATCCATTCTCTTAGGAACGGAATAATCAAACAGAGTGATAACTGATGTTAAACATACTTTGGATGTTATTTAAAGGATTTCTTAGATGGGAACAGAAGTTGATAGGATGGTGTCAGGTTCACATGGACATCAGCTTTACTTACTCAGCTGTCCACATGAGGAAGAGAGGTTGATCAGCATGTATTTTCTGGTTATATGGTTGTTTAGGAATTATCAGAAGTCATGATGCAATTCTTAAATACTTCCATTTGCTCTTTGTTTCAACAAAAGGCTGTTGGAACTGTATCCATGTTGTCTTACAAGCATGGCTCTATGCATGAGGACTTTACCACAGAGGGTATCCAGTGTCCTGCATCTGCAGGAGTCTTCAGCATTGAGGAGAAAAGAGCTGTTAGTCTTTCCCCTTCTACTGCTGAGCTGTTCCTCTTGGCACATTTTTGATCTCCCTTGGTCAACTTGTGCCTGATACCATGTATATGTGCATCTTACTGTTCCCCACACTGTAATGCTCTCCTCTTTTCTCCAAATGTTGCTAGATTTCCCTTCTCCTTCCTGTATTTTTCATTTCTCTTTCACATTTGTATAATGCATCTGCTGTCTCTGTTGTTTTTCACTTCTAATTTAATACCACCAGTGAATTTGTGTCTCTGCAGATCATTAAAAAGAGGGACTGCTTGTAAAAGAAAACACTACATTCCCAGGATAGGTTACAAACTGGTGTGTGTCAGTGCTCTGTTTTGGACCTTTACCTTTGTTTAGTTCTTTAACAGATGCAGAGTGATCTCTGTATCTAGTGCTTGCCACTTCAGTGTGAGAATACAAGGAACAAATTCAAGAGTTGCAGGACTTGAAAGGACCTGTGCAGCCCTAGGAAAACGGCAGTTGCCCATGTCAGCAAAGCTAAAAATCAAATTAACAAAATCCCTGTCCAGCCACAAAACTAGTCTCTCCCCACCCTGTGGGTAGTTTAGGGGAGTCCTTTCTTCCTTCCCACCATCTGTAAAGTCGGTTTCAACCCACCATTGTGATCAGTGGCTAGTGAGCTGGCAGAAACGGATGTGTGCCTGAAATACCACCACTTAGTGAAGGCTAAGCTGGCACACCTGTGGTGTAAGGTGGGAGGAGTTCTGCTCCTCTGAGAAGCCAGGAGTCATGTGATTGCTTTAATCCAGCACTAATCTCTGTGGTTGATGCAGCCAAAAGGAGCATTTGTTTTCCGTGGTGGGTGGTAGAGTTGGATGAGGGAAAAATCCAACTGCAAGCTGCCACGTTGCTTCCTGAGGCCGACCTGAATGCCGGTATTGACACAAAGGAGGGAGTTGTTGGGGCAGGAAGGGAAGATGGGCTGACATAGACTGAGCAATGTCACCACATGGTCAGTGGAGAGAAAAGCTCCTGGGGCATGAGACTCTGCCCAGTGCCTGGTTTTGGGATGTGGATGGCACTGCTGTGCCTGTGAGGTCTGTACAAGTCAGTTGATGCCCAGGGTAAATCGGTGCCCAGGTGTAAAAGCTGCATTGGACTGACCTATCCCTTTAATTTGCTTGTGCTCCCTGCTGGAGTGTTCCACTAGGAAAGCTCACATTCTCAGCCCTGTTATAGAGGGCAAGATGGGCTCATAGTTGAGCTCTGACTGGGTTAAAGGATGGCCTTGGGCAGCAGCAGGATTTCTGAAAGCCCCTGTAGGCTGCATCTCCTGGCACAGACTCCCTGCTGCCCTTGGTCCTCCTTGGCTGCTGTGCAGGAGGGGGCCAGCATTGCCCAAGTGGTAGTTTTAACTCTTTTGTTACCTAAAATTCGACAGTTTCAAAGCAACACAGCAGTAAATAAACCACTGGCCTCTTGGTACAGTCACATCTCTCATGTTGCCCCTGCTGCCAGTGTTAATAATGTTATGCACAATTTCCCGAGCACAGACTGGGAGCTGGGGAGTGGGGTGTTCCTCAAGGGGCTGGTAGCAGCAGTGAGTGTTTCAGGCCGGGTAATATCCACTGGTGCTGCATGAACTTGCTGTCAGGGAACTGTTCAGGTAGTGCTTAGCGTTGGTCAGTGGCAGGACTGTAAACTGAAGCAAGTAGCTTGGTCCTGATTACATTTTCTAGAGTGGATGATGCAGAAGAAAATGGAATTAAAAATTAACTTTGAAATGAGCTGAAAGCTTTTTACCAACCCTGCAGAAGTTCAAAACATCTGACATTAATAAAATAACCTATTTGAAGCAATAGTAAACTGCCATCTGCTGGTAAAAAAGTAATGCACATAATGAACATGCAGGCTTGGGAAGTGATAATTCTTTTGTATTTGACATGCTACAGTCAAAGATGTACATGACGTGGAAGCCGCATATATTTATTTAACGGGTGGTTTTCATCTCTGTTTACATTTTCATGTAGAATATGCTAAACAGATGCCTATAATATAACTAACTTTAACGACAAGCACAGAAAACAAGACAATAAGAATAAAGAATGAGGACTAATAAAAGCATATGAGTGATCAGGATGATGACAGGCTCCAAATGTGTCCTATTTACATTGCTAATAATGAATCACAAGCACTTCCTTTTATTGTTTCCCCCCATCTTAGACCCTCCTGTATGTCCAGAATATTAGCACTGAGAAACATTTCCTGGCATCTTCATTTTGATTTGTGTGTGTGTGTGGTTCCTTACACAAGCCTGTAAATAGGAACTGGGTCTTTAATTGTTCCCGATTTAAGTAGGTCATCTTTGCCAATACACAAATCTCTTGTCTTCTTGTAAGCCAGGTCAGCTGTTGAAAAGGATATGAAAAATACTTACTGCACAAATATGACCAGAGAAAATGACCTCACAAAGGACCACTCCCAAATTATGTGGCATTACAGAACCGGTTTCCGTAAATCACCACTGTGATGAGTACACTGCAGGGGAGAGACTATCAGATTTCATGTTTGTAGAGTGTGTACCAAGTGGGTGTGCTGAGCATGACCGGGTCCCTAAGGTGCTGCTGCGCTATAAATAGCGGTGTTAGCGTGAATTACCTCCAGTGCAAACATCAGGCCACTTGCCCTTTTCATATGCATGCAGTTTTCTTTTATGATTGTGGTTATTCCAAACATAGCCTATTGTTTTTGCAAACTGATCTTCTCATAGGAAATGTTTTAAATGGGCAAAGAAAAAATAGGTCAGTTCTTCCTTTGAAATCAGAGAGAAGTGTGTATTTGTAATATTTCCCAGGCTTATTTCCTTGGAACAGGTTTGGCAGGTATGAGAGGAAGTTAAAGATTTATTTTTGGTGCTATGTACCAGATGTCATACCTGCTCTTCTGAGACAGTTGCTTTTATCTCCAGCAGTACCTGCTCTAGTAGCAATGAAAAAGTGACTTGAATCCCCTTTAAAGCATGTAGTGTGCACTGTTCTCATGCCACTAAAGGAAAGGGAAGGCTTGTTTGGGAGACTCCAGGCATTGTCTTTTATGCGTCATCATAAAGCAAACATGTTTGCATCCCTCTTAGCAGTGTTTTTGCTTCTTTGAAGATGTGGTGAATTAATGTGCCCAGCTCTAGGGCTTGTGACCCTAGTAGACACTGAAGGGCTACAAAGATGTCCAGTTTGAAGTGCCGTTATATTTATGGGATCCCCACATTTATGGCTCATTTTGTAGCATCCAGGTGGTTCTTTGTAAAGGACAATTTCTGGGGAATTTGTGGTGCTGTGCACACTCCGCTCACATCAGTCTTAATCAAATGCTGTTCAGTGTCTTGCCTGAAAAGAGCCCTGCTCGGTGACAGAGTAACATTAATATTGTAGGGCCAAATCCCCAGCTCAGGAAAACGCCACAGCTTTTTTTGACTTAATCTGTGGAGGATCTAGCCTGTGGTGCATGGTCACAGAGGCAGACACCCTACTCTGGGTCCTGTTTACTGAAATGCTCCAATAGCAACACAGCATGATTGGATGGAAACAGAGCCAGGGGAACAGTGGTGCCCATGGATACCTGTTAACAGGTGGGAGCTGAAGTACGCAGTTACCATCAAAGACACCACTGTCCTCTGCTGTGCTCTGCAGTCTCCCTGCCAGCAGGACTCTGCCCTCCAGCTGAGGAGTGACTGATAGTTGAAATAACAGTCCCGGTTTATTTCAGGTATGCCACTGACCCACATGACCTATAGGAAGCATAAGGTAAAGGCAATCAAAGCAGCACACTGCTGTAGCCTCTAAGGGCTATAAAAATGGAAACATGGGAAACAGGCTCATAGATATATGAAATGAGGATGAGGGTTCGCTGTTACCTGCTATAGGCTAAATCAGGAGTTCAGTGAGACTGATATTTGACCCAGCAAGAGAAAGGAGATGAGTAAGAAATGATCAAAAGATAAAGCTGGTATTTCCTTCATGTTATGCTAGAATCACTCTGTTCAAAAAGTCTCCCGAACCATGGAGAGCTGGGGTGGGCAGGGGTGAAGAGGTGGGTTATGGTGATGGAAGGGTGTTGTCATTACATAAATTGGAGCAGTTCAAGTCTGTTTAACTGTTTAGTGCCATATCCCATTTGTCTTTTCTGAGCTTACTTTTCAGTGGAATGGGGGAAACTGTGCTGACAGCACAACTGGTTGTTTGGCTGTTTATTTTCTCTGTGTTTCCACAAGATTAAGCTCTTAAGGCATCACTGCCCCTACTGTGTTCAGTTTGGCAAAGGGCTTTTGGTGGGCAAAGGTTCAGTTTGGCAAAGGGCTTTTGGTGGGTTTACCATCCTTTCAGCCAACACTTAATCCTGTTTCCTTTTAGTACTATGGCTTCTGTACCAAAATGCAGTGGTCGGACTGAGTAACGATGAAGCTACCAGTGATTTACCAAGGAGCAGGAAAACCCTTAGCCAGGGGGCAGTTTCTAGCAGAGTGTAGTTCATAAGATGAATTGAGGTCCTTGTCTTTGCAAGGTTACTGCATGGTGGATGCAGAAATGATACCTAGCAGTTTAGTGCTGTTCAGAAGGCAATAAAACACTCACTTAAAAATCAAGAAGCATGAAATAGATACTATTTCACCGGGACAGGAAGGGGGGAAGTAGGAGAATCATGAAGTGGCTGCATATTGTTAATTTCTGTGAATGTAGTGACATTTGGAGACTTCTGGTATTTATTTGAAATAAGCAATGAAACAAGAGTCATGTGCTATACGCTTGTCAAAGCCAGGCATAGGGATCATCTGACATGCTTATCAGTCAGGCAGTATACATGGAGATCCTCTGCTTGCACACTGTTTGCTGGTTGGAATTGGGCCCGTGAAGAAACCAGGTGATTAATCTGCAGGGGCTTATTTTTTCTGGACTGTTAATGTCCTCTGTTTCAGAGCAACAGCCCATGGCTCATTAAGCAGGGAAGATTTGATTGCATGTGTGAAGGGCACCACGCAAAGATTCTCCAGACATCTCTTGTTTGAGCCTTAGAGGGTAGAAAAATTAAGTATTGGAGCAAGTTTGTCCTGTGCTGGGGCAGAACCAGTACTTCCTGAAGAGCAATGATACTCTTAGAAAATCTGCATATATTTGAGTTAATCAGGATAAAATCTAAAGCCACAACACTCTTGTAAGGTAGTAGTGGACACTTGGTACTAGCCCAGAAATGCACAGCTGCCACTTCAGCCTACCTGCTGTGAGAATCATGCTCTTCTTAAGTCTGTTGCTCCATTTGTTTGGTGATTACACCTCGCTCTTGCTGTGCTCTCTCCACCCGTACTGTTGTGTACTCTGGCATCTGATGCTGAGAAAGCAAATGGGGCTGCTGCGCCCAACTGCCTCAACAGAAATGCAACAGGGGAATTGAATACTCAGTCTGAAAGAGTTTGCAATATTAGAATAATCTTTAGGGGGTTATTTTGAGATTATTAGTCACCAATCATAGTCTGTGTTGTACCTGTTTGTAAAATTAATTTCTGGCATCAAGTGAAATATTTGAAAACATGTTGATTTAGGAAAAATATTTTTCTGACAGTATGGTGTTATATGAGTATATTTATTAACCCTAGTAACTTTCTTGAGAAATAGGGAAGTATTCCAACATTGTTTTTACAGACTGGGATACTTAAGGCTCAGATGTATGGATTTAGATCTGCATATTCTAGTGTCTGCTAAGTAGCATTTGGCCCTGCTTACTTTTACACAAGTCTTTTCCTCACCTGAATTCCTGGTCATGGAGCAGCTGTGTCCTATGCAGCTCCTGGCACCTCTCTGATTGCAGCCTGTGAGCAAGTCCATGCTGGGAGGGAGGTTAGCAGTGAGGATGGGTTATTGTGGAAAAGGGGCAAGGAATGTAAGTGAATGACTGTCTTGCTTCAGGCTCTAAGAAAGATGTACCAAGCTCCCATTTTGAACCTGGGATCCAGGGAAGGAGAGTGGCTGCATGGGAGGGAGCAGACTGAGGCTCTGTGTTTCCATTCCCAGACATTCAGATCAGACAAGAGAAAACAGTGAGCCAATATTGGGAATACAGACAAAATCATGGGCCCTCTAATAATTTATTGGCTCCAAGAGCAGGAGAATGTTGTAAACTGTAATTATCACAGACAACAAGGTCATTGGAAACAGGAATGCCCAGTATAACAAAACAAAACAAGCCTCCCAGAAAGACTTCTCAGTCCTATGGTGCAATCTTTCCATGCTCAATGGGCTGTTCTAAATGTAACTATTATATTATTAGATAGTTACCCATGATCTGGACTTAAACTGTGCTGTGGAATGCAGTGACAATGGGGAAGGATTGAGAATGCTTGTGAGAAGGGAGAGCAAGAAAGTTTCAAGGGTTTATGGGCTTTGCTTTCTTCTGAACCTCTTTTGGTTTTCTTTTTCCTTTATTTTTCTCCTCTTTCTTGCTTTAAAGTTCTACTATAAACAATTAGAGGAAATTTAGCAATGATACTGCCTGTGGAGGCTAGGGAAGTAAGAACACATTCTACATCACTGCTTTCCTTTGTTTGTCTTTTTTATCGTGTTTATCTTTGATCAGCTGCAGATGAAATAACCAGCTAACTGATTTCCCATACAGGGCTGCCACTCATGCTGATGAAACTGTGCTGACATGGGAGTATGCTCTGTAGCAGTCTAGCAGTATCCATTTCTTATTCCAATACACTGACAGGTCATTCAGGGAGACTAAAAACTCTATTCTGAAGTGGAAAAGAAACTGCAATTTCAATTTTGTTTTGATTTGAAATTTTCCAGCTACCTATCAAGACCAAATCCTTGAACTGTTTACTTAGAGTAACTGAAATACCCCTATTTGAAATAGTGGATATGCAAGATTTAGCCATTAAAGAGTTGGGGTAAAATTAAAATCCCCTTCAATAATAACTAAAGTCAGAGAAAATCTTTCAAGAAAATTAAACACTTGATCAAAAAGAGAGAAGGGTTATTGTTGAGAGCATAAAGATTAAACAGGAGAGTTGTCTCAAAGAATAACCATCAATGATAAGTAGCAAGCAGTTAATAATATCCCCTCAGGGATCTTCTTTTACTCCTGAAGGTTTTTGGACAAATACAGTATTACATTTCTTATAGTTAAAGTGTGAGGGAGCTTCATGTCATTCCAGAGTAGCAATAAAACTTCAGTGGAATAAGGGCAGCTGGAAATGTAGGGAAGGGGTGACCCAGAAGCCGGGAGAGCAGGAAATCAGTAACAGTTTTTCCACATAGCTCTCCTTTTTGACCCACAAATTCTGAGATCTCAGTCTCCCTAACATGCCTATTTTTTCATATCCACAGCACTATATTAGTGCTGAGATTTTATATGGTATTGGCCCTCAATATGGAAAAGGAGAGACCAAGTAAACTAGAAGTGTGATTCCAGGTTGTAATTAAGAGCTGATTTAAAGCTAGATCATGCAAATGGTTGAAAATTGGCAGAACTAAAAGCATGGTGATCTGTAGCCAGGTGAAGGCACATAGAGTGGAAAAAATGGGGGCAGGAGGGTCTGGAGAACCTCTCAAGCCAGCTCTGCAGCTGGAGAAACTGTAACATGAAACGACTCCCTTGATCTCTCATTTTTCTTCCCTTGTTCTCTCTGCCTATATAATTGCAATAATAAATCTTTTTGTTCCTTAACCATCTTGTGGCCATTGCAAACATTTAAGAATTAATGCAGTTCTCACACATGATACACATGTTCTTCATGTCCCCTTGTGTCCCTCCACGTATTCATTTATCATGTACACACAAAACTCCCATAAAATATTAATCTGAAATACAAATCTCTCTTTGCATCCTGGGAGCATTTGCATATAGTAATGTTAACGAGAGTATTAATTCTGCATGCACAGTCTGTGGACTGCATACAGGGCCAAATCTCTCTCAGCAGCTGTGCTGAAATCAGTGACAGATTCAGAAACATTATTTTCATATTAAAAATGCTGAGTGGAAAGTGACAGTTTCCTAGAACTGAAATGTTGTTCTTAAAAGTCAAACAAGAGTATTTGAAGTCTAGTTTTCAATTTTTCCTTCTAAGAATTCCTTTGTAAAAGGAATTTTATACTGCTCTGTGTTTCTACCCAATGGTTCCTAATAAATCGGTACAGTCTAGAAACAAAAGAATTTAATTTTTCTAACAGTGCTGTAATCCTTGGGGAATCAGAACATTCTTTTGCCTTTCTTCCTTGTTGGGAACATTAGGAGTAGCTACACTTCTTCCAGTTGGGGAAGGACATGCAGATGGACCAAAAATAATTCAGTTAGGCTGGAGAGAGGATCATTTTCTCTGGGGTAACAAAGAGTGAAAACTGTCTGAGCAGGCATTTGATGAAATGGAAATACCAGGAGGATCTCCTGTGGTGGAAAACAATCTCTGCACCTCACTCCTGGCTGTGAGCACAGGTGGGGTTGTCCTGCCTTCAATAGTGGTGAGAGCCCTAGAGCACCTTGGAGGCCACTGGAAGCCAAGACAATGCCTCTGGGACAAGGACACATCCCTTGGCCTGGGTTTTACTCTGGAAGGAGGGAGGGATGGAGGGAGGGAGGAAGGGAGGGAACAATCTTGTCTAAGTCTGATGGTCTGCCTTGGATCCTTCACCTTCCAGGGCAGGCTTAAGACAAAATTAGTACCAACAATGAAAGATGGGTTCTTTGTCTGCACCCAAATCCCACCAGACACAGAAATAGTGGGACCCTCTTACATACACTCCTTGCCCCAGTTCAGTGCATCCCTGCAAGTAATTTTTTTCTCAGTGGTAGACTGTTAAAGGGTTGCATTTCCCTCAGTGAAACTCGTGTCTCTAAAGGTTTATGAAAGATTTTTAAAGGGAAAGGCCCTGCAGTTGAAGTTGGACCTTTCTGCAGGGACAGTCTCTGGTGAGAGGCAGTTGCCAAAGCAGATCAGATCCCTGCTGCCAGGAGCTGCACCCCCTGGGGAGAAAGCTAGAGCTCTCAGTGGGTCCCTGGCTGCTGTTTATGGATCTTGCAATGCTCTGTCTGCACTGCAGACAATCAAAGCACTTATTTATGTTTCAGGAACAATGTATTTTCAGTTTGACTTTATTTCTCTTCTGATACTCAAATTTTGATGGCTGTAGTTAGTGAAAACAGTAAGTGCCTTACTGTCTACAGGAACAATGCCATTGATCCCTCAACTCCTAACTGTAAAGCATTTATTTGGCTATACAGCTTCTAAAAGTATTATAAATGAAGCATGTGAGACAACCTCCACAACTGGAGTTAAGCACTTCCATGTGCTTGCTGAATCAGGGACCAAGTTGTTAGGAAGATCTTTCGGGACTCACTGGAGATCCATAAGAAATTGTCTTGACTTAACCAAGCCATCATATTTATCTTAATCACTAGTACATCATTGTCTTTTTTCTCTCACTTCCTTCTTATTCATACTTAAATGAGACACATCTGTTTCCATTTTTCACATTGTTCTGTTATGTGAGTAACGATACCAAGCTTTTTTTTTTCCTGCACTGTGAAAGAATAAATTAGTGTTAAGTTTTGTGAAGTGCTTTAAAACACTAAAGCAAAACATCTGTTTCAGCTGCAGGTCATTAAGATAAAAACCCCTAGTTTGCGTGCAGTGCAAAACTGTCAAAAAATTTATCAGCTCAAACACATTTCTTTACCTTTCTTTTACTCTAAGAAGTTAAGATGGTCAAAGGACAGTAAATCTTCTTCAGGGATGGAGCAGTTAAAAGTGTTCAGTGCAGTAATCCATAGCAGTACCTTGTAGTAATGAATCTTGGTCTGATCTGGAGGTGCCTGGAGGTTGCTGCAGTGTTGTAGACTTCAAGCTGAGAGTCTTCTTGACCTCCCATCTTCCAGCCAGGCACAACATTGTGTAGGGTTGCCTTATCTCCCGTAGATGTTTGTGTTACTGAGCTTCAGCTAAGAATCCCTCCACCCACCCCCAATCATTTAAGATTTGGAGATTGTTTCCAGGGCAGGTGGCCAGAGTAAAGCTGAGCTGGCAAATCTACTTTACATGTGAACTGTGACACTCTTTACATGCCAAAGCCCAAATGCAGATGTCTGTGTTCCTTTGTTGATAATTATCTCCTTTAGAAAGCGTTTTGAGGTATAGAGATGAAAAGCCAACAGCTACCTGAAAGCTTGACTATTAATAAATAAAATAATTAATATTAACACAAGTGCATTCCCCGAATTCCCTAGGAAATGTCAAACCTTGCAGGCAGGTCCTGGCAGGCAGATAATAACTTACTCCTACAAGAGGCAGGGTCCACCTGTGTTTCCCTCTGTCTTTAACTCAAAGGTCTAGATCCTTCCTTAGTGTAAAGGAGGTGTTCAGTATCTGTCAGGAATGGGCTCCAAAACTGGATGTGGCTTTTCTGGTGTATTAAGAGAAAGTACTTATTTGTTCTTCCAATCTGCCAAAGCAGCAGCCAGTGAAGTGTTAAGCAATTCTGCTCCAGTATGCTCACACCGTCCTTGGAGCAAATGAATGGGATGGTTTGGGGTCCTTAGCAGCCCTATGGACGTTTTTTAAAGCAGCACTGTGGCTCCCCTTTTATTTAAACCCTCAGTTTGTGAGACAGGAGAGTGTATATGTATTGCTGCACTGAATCTGTTCACCTGCAGCTCTCCCCACCCCCAGCTTATGAGCATGATTTCCTTTTATGCACTGCTCTGTCACAGCTTGGCAAGTTTCCCAAGACAGTCCCTACCAGAAAGGAGAATATGGCTGCTGAGCGGTGTAGACAGGAGAAATGCCTTATGTAACAGATTCGTTTAAATACTATGAAATGTTGAGACAGCCGAGACAACTGAAAGCAAAATGCAGCCCTTAATCTCCAGCATCGGTTCTGCTTGCCCTCACCATCATCAGCATCTAATAGTCACTGCCTGTCTCCATTCATGTCTCCATCTTTTTCAAGAAACTGCCTGCAGCAGAATGTACAAACAGCTTGGCAAGCGGTTTTAGGAGAAGGGGCTTTCTTTTTTTTTTTCCTCGTATTTCTTCATGAGCCTCATGAGCATTTCCCCACTAATATGCCTGTGGCATCATTAGGTGTTTAATGAGAGTGATGTTGCCTGAATATTACTGTTTTTATAGCTCATTTTGTTTTGACAACTCTTCGGTTCTGTGGCAGTTTATAGTGTGCAGACTTCTCTTTCCTCTATCTGACTTACAGAATTTGCAGAAATATTGCTACAGAGGCATTGTCATAAAACCTGAAATAATAAATTGTCAATGCTAAGTATGTTTGAATGCAATATGTGTTCAACACCACAGCAGTTTAATGACATCAGTTAATTATTTTAGTGTATTTCTTTTGTAATACTGAAGCACCAGGAATAGTCCAATAATGGCCATGTCTTGGAGAGCAGTTCAGTGCAATTCTGCACAAACAGTTCTGTTTGGATTCTTTTAGCAGTTCCCCAAAAGACCAGCTTGGACTCCAGCGGATAGTGGGTCAGAGTCTTGTTCCTCACATCCACAATCTGGATCATTGTAGGTTGTGCTCAGATAAAAAATGCTGGTATTGTACCTTCAGAAAACGAGGCTGCTGAAATTTTAAGTATTGAACAGACCCATACAATGTCATTTTACCCCTTGCGTTTTATCTACACGTTGACGGTACTGCATCCATTTTTTTACTGATTAAATTAAATGGATACAGGTTTTGTGTACAGACAAGACCATAATTCTTACTTAGGAAAATGCCATCTTTATTTACCATATCATACGAGTGATCACTGCTGAACAGTGCATTTACTGAACAGCAGTGTCAATGCAAGAAAATTGGCTGTGTTTTTAACATAGTAATTAATACCCATTAAGTTCTCACTCTTATGTTATCTTCCAAGTAATTTTACCTGGTTTAGGCTGCCAGTACATGTTACCTTACTGCCACAGTGGCAGAGCCTTTAAAACAACGAGCTGCTGTCATGAATTGAGCTTGCTGGCCTTCACTGCGATGAGGTGAGTTAGTGGGGAGAAGGACAGTGAAGGTACTCATGATGCTGCCTCCTTGTGCAGTGCGTCCTGCCTGACAGTAAAGGGGAAGAGGCTGCACCTCTCTGCAGTCCCTGTTCTCCTCCACTCCACGGTGTGGCTGCACAAATGTTTTGCCCTTGGGATTCCTGCTGCAGGCCCCAGAGATCTGTGCCTGTGTTCCCAGCACAGGCAGTGGAGCTTCACAGCCCCTGGAGTAGATAATGTTAACAAAGCAGTAATTGTATACATAGCTACTGTTTCAAACGTTCGTATACTGGCTTCTAACGACTCTACTTCTATGTCTATTTATATTTAATAGCAGTTACAGTGGTTAACTGGCTTTATTTTGGAAACCTTGACGTTTCTCTTGCCAGCACTGGCGCTGTGAAGATCAGAAACAAAGATGTGCCTTTTTACTCTGTGTCTTCTGATAGGTTTTGTCATTTGGCAACTGTTGTTCTCTTAGACTTTGCAGAATTTGGACAGGATTCTGATCTCCTACAAAGTGACACACACACTTATTAGAATGCAGGAACAGGTTTGGGGCCTTTTTTCTGATTACACCATGCTGAGTGCCATGCATGAGGAATTAGAGTCTGTCTGTTATTATGTGGCCAAAGAGCTGCAGGAACTTCTAGTGAATGCTTTTAAATACCAGAAAAATAAAAATCAAAATAATATTCCCATGAAGCAGAATGTAAAGCACAGATACTTCTGCAAGTTTCCTAGGCTTTGGAAGAGAATGATCAAATCTGACTAGGCCAGTCTTCTTACACTTAAAGTTCTACTGAAGTAAAATATAAAATAAGGAGAAATATTGGGTTGTTTTACGTGCTCTTTCATGGTAGTTCCTTTTTCTTTAGTCTCTTTTCAAACCCAGCCCAGTGTAGAAAAAAAAATAGTAATTTCTAAATTAAATGAAACTCAAGGCTTGAGCTTGTGTGGTCTTTTTGAGATCCCATGGTTAGGAGGCATTGCAATTTGAGATTGATACGTACTACATTTTATATTAGGTTATTTTTTCTTTTAGGTGCATAGGTAATCACTCATGTGACATTGCCCATGGGGTACTCCCCAAGCCATTTAATCTTCCTGCTCCTACTGGGAAATGGGACTTGTTCAGTATTCCCCCCCTCCCTGCAAGTAAAATATCCTTATCCTGCTCAAAACAAAAGAACTGCCAGATGTGAGGGGGCCAACTAGTTTTGTCCTTCTGTCCAGTAGAAGTGCTCCTGTGCTACCATTAAGGCTCTATTGCCTTAGCATCATGTGCCCTCTGGGACTCCCTGGCAGTGCTCCAGCTAGATGCTACATGAAAATTGTTCAGAAACCTTCTCAGTTCCCTCCCCACATGTATAGAATCTGGACCATCTCTACTCCTCAGTGCCTTTCTCTGAAGCACCCCCATACGTGTCCAACAGAGCCACATGGCTTAATCTTTACAACTCTGCACCTGTGTGTGTGCCACACCTGCCCACACCTGTTCAGCACCAGCCGGCCATGGGCCCTCTGGTTAACAGTGATGTGCTCTTCATCACCCCCACTCCAGCCCCCTCCACCTGGCCCGCCATCTGCAAATACTTTGGCCTTCTCACAGTCTTCTTCCACATTTGGGAGGCCACAGTACAAGCCAAGCCTTTTCTGCATCTCTTAACCCAGAGGAGGATCAGCTACCTGCCTTCTCAAAAGGTAGCTCTATGTTGTTTGCAAAGCAAAAGAGGAGAGCGCTACAGATTTTGTTTCTGAAGTGAAGGCCTGAGTGGGTCATCTCAGAATGGACTGAGGGACCACAGAGGTGCTGACCATCCCAGGGAGAAGATCAACAAGCTGCTGCAGCAGGATCAGAAGGCTGGCAATGAATGAGGTTTTTTACATAAAGGTAGGGGTGTATAGGTTGTGGGTTGTAAGTGGTATGTGTGTACTGATGTCACGTGAGTACTGGAAAGGCCTCACATGGTATCCTGCTGCTGCTATGGGATAGAAGTACCTAAGAGGTCTGGAGACCTAACACAGCATGTAGGGACAGCCCCTGTGCACCTGTCGTGATTTTCCTACCTTGATTCCCAACATCTCCGCATTCAGGAGCTCCCCCACTTGCCGCTGCCGCGGGCTGTACTTTATAGTGACCCTTTTCAGCACAAGAGGTATAAAGGGCCCAAAGTTCATGTATGCTGGGGTTAGAAATGATGGCTCCGTGTCCTCAGCATTCACCCTCATTTCCAGCCCGGGCCTCTTGTTAACACCAGGTATCAGCTCCCTGAACTACTATGAAGCACTGTGATCTCCTGTTTCTGGGTCCTATGCAGCAAAAGCAGTATGTGCTCTCAGAGGGCGTTTTCAGCCTCTCTGTTCTCAGCAGGCTGCAGAGCTGTTTGATCAACACAAGCTTTGACAGTCAGGCATCATTAATTTTCCACAACCTACTCCTTGAAACTCCTGAAAGGATGGGCTGTCACTGTTCCTCATAGCCCTTGCTGGCCTGAACTGCCCTCTGCACTGTCCTGCTGCAGCACAGGAGGGCTGCATGCCTCGAGCCACTGCTCTCCTCCCTTGGGCCTGAGATTTAAATTGTCAGCTCTGCCAGGGAAAAAAAGGAATTCTCAATATATAATTATTTCTTTTTAACAGATGAGATAAACTGTAATGCATTAATGGTGGAAGTGATCATATACAATTCAGGCTTAGTGAGTACCCATTGGCTTAAATTAATCCTAATAAGCACTGTTTTCCCCAGCATGTGCCATTTTAACAGTCACTGTGGAGAGCTGTGCTTCCTAAAACTCACAAATGAGATGACGCCCTCCTCTTTTGGAAAGCATAATTGATAAAATCTGACAAAACATGGTTATTGCTTATTTGTAAATGGGATACTTTAAAAAGTACTCTCTTACATTGATTGGGTTAAATAACTTGCTGATTTAAGACATCTGCATGAAATATTAAACCGCCATTATCTGGCTCCTGTTAAAATTCAAAATCAGGATTCTCTTTTGTGCAGAGTAAGTAAAAACTTCTATGCTATTTTAGATTAGAATATAAATGTGGTTAGTAAAAGCTAGAGGTATATTCGAATGACAATTCACACATAACTTCTTAAGAAGAAATTCTAATATGCTTGGGATGGAATTAGAGAGACACATTTGACACACTAATAGACAAATCTGAGTGCATCCTGAGTGTTTAGATACAGCTTCTTCTGCTGAAATTCCCAAAATTATACTACTCTGCTATTTCTGCTTTTACAGATACCCCATTTTTACTCTATGAATTATCTGCACGATCTAACTAAAAATACACCTCCAAAGCTTTATCTGAGTCCATTTCCACACACTTTGTTGGAACCCAGAGCCAAGGGCTGTGAAACTGGGACAAATTTTAAAACTGAACATGACCATTCTTCTAAGTTTCTTCACTCTTTCTTTTGTCTGAGAAACCTCTACTCAGCATACATTCCAGGATACTGAAATAACTATTTTACAGTTATTTTAAATATGCAGATTTTTGTTAGTGGGAAAATTAGTGCTAGAATTTTCTTTCTTAGAGCCTGGTTGAAAGCTCATTAAAATCTTTGCAGTTATTTCAGTGAGCTTATAATGAGACTTTTTACATTCATATGAGCTTCACACTAAAACAAGTAGTGGTATAATACAAGATCTACCTGCAAATCCCAAACCTGACAGTATTTCCTGAATGAGATAATGGCAAATGAACTGCTGTTCAAAATAAGTCACCTGAGAGTTTAAGTGGGATGTGATATGGAAATACTGGATGAACAAGAGAGAAGCAAAAGTTTTAATATAGCTTTTGATCATTTCACTGAAGATACTTTTTGGCAGATGAGTGATAATGGATGTGGTCAAACTGAGGAGCTAAGAGATGCTCTTCTTCCTTTGGCACAAAAAGGGATTGGTGGGGAGATTGGAAAGGAAAAAGTTAATGGGTAACAATGCTGTCATTATAATAAACCTAGGTTGTAACTTGGTCTTTTCTGTTAACATACCACGCCATACTCTGATTCTGTACAACCACAAAATTTAATAAATAATTTTCCACAATTGCATATTAACTGTGAGACTGTGTAGAACGATCACAGTTTTATGTAGTTTTCCCCCCCTTCCCCCCCCATTTTCAGGATTGAATTACAGAGATGGTTTTATGCCATGAAGATATATACTTATCCATACACTACAATATAGTCTAAAAAAAGCTTTTGTAGTTTTTTTTAAGCTTTATCTCTGATGTTAGAAAACTCAGGTATATTCATAATTAATTGTCTTGATCAAAACCAAACTCCTTACAATTAAGAAACAAACAGAAGGTATGGCATATCAAACAGACTTTCTGCTGCTGTGATCTTCCCTAAACACAAAATAAAATCCCCAGTACTTCCACATTAATAGTAGTAAAATATTTTTTTGCTTTCTCTACTTCTTTTATCAGACTGTTTTAATGTCTTCCCATACACAAACTTCTGGCACTTTACAAACAAACGATAATAAAGATTTTTGTAATTGTGTCAAGCATAAGGACAAGAAGGTGTATGTCCATGCGACAGTGAGAGAAATCAGAATTGCTGGTGTAGCAATTGCCTACCAGGCAGAAGAGTAGGAAATTGCAGGGAAAAGGTGGTTTGAAATCCTGCCTGGCACTGATTTTGACAACTGAGAGACGCTGTTCATTTTTCAAGTGCAGCTAAAACATATGGAACTTGCTCCTAAAGGCAAAGGTTTTGGTGAAGATGTCTTCACTTGGATCTTTGTCCTGGCTTCCATCTGGCCAGATGACTTTGAAGTACAGAAGTGGTGGGGGTTGAGTAGCAAAGCCTTTTTGATTTTGGGAGGGTGTTGAAATGATCTTTGTGTGAGGGAGGTGACTTCCCCATATTGTGCCACCTGTGTCCCTCACTGGACATAGATAAGTCACAACACTGGAGATGGAGTATGCCTGAAAGGATTCCTGTCACTAATTGTCCACACTGTAACTGCTTTGGTCTCTTAATATGCTGCAGATGTGGGTGTGACCCTGATGGTAGTCACAGAGGTGGATGTAGGAATGGGGTGACACATCTTGAAGGAGACAGAACATGATGCTCTCAGGTCTAGTGCAGTTTCCCTCTCGTCATTAACACTTTGCCAGCATAGCACAGTCATGGCAAAGGTCCAGCACGTAGGACCAGCACCATAGTGGTAGGAGCTGGATTCATTTGTGCTGTGACCTCTGCAGGGGGATGTTAAGGCTACCAGTGTGACACCTGAAACAAGGATCTTGAAATTATTATTTCTGTCTTCTCCCCGTGTATCATTTTGGCACTATAACGTGAACCGAGTCATCAGTTAAGCAGAGCTGTAATTTATACCTATTAGATCTAGGTCCTTTTCCATCATCTGTTGAAGGCCAGTTTACTGCCACTGCTTTCTTCCTCTCACACTAAATTATAATTAATCAACAGATTCAGGAAGAAACTTGTTATGATTTTGTTACTCATAGCATATTTTCATATATTAATGCTTCCTGTGTGTGATGCAAATGGCAACTCTCCAAGGCAATACATTGCTTTTAAGAAGGTCAGTGTTATAATATATGGTGATATTTTCCTACACTCATCTGCTTTCTTGGGATCTTTGAATTCTGTGAGACTTGAGCTCAGTAACTCAGACATGAGAAGAGAGATCCTCCTGAAGGGAACACAGATGTATGCTTAGCTATTGTCTTTTTAATGGAGGATGAATTAGAATAACACCAGATGAAATAAAATAAGCATAAGGACCCAGGTTAATTAAATACTATTGATAATTAATCCAGGATTTGTACTTGATAATGTTTACTGTGGTGGTGCCTGGTGTGCCAGGCAGGCAGTGCTGCCCCAGCAGCTGCTACCCTCTGATCAGTGGCAGATGACAGGAACACTCCATAGTGGTGAGACTGAGAACAGGAGACAACTGTGGGAAGCTGGGAACGAGCTGCTGTCCTCCTGACAAAAGCTGTTTTGTAATTGCAAGCACAGGCCTAGCCAAGGGGAGTAGGTCTAAGCAACAGACATGGAAATTTTCGTACCATTGCCTATGGACAGAAGCTGAGCAGTGAGAAAACAGTGGCAGTTGTCTTTATTATGTAATCTGGGCAGTCTCCTCCTAGCTGGGAGATTTCAAACACCTACAAGAGTAGGACAGTTCTAAAGGCAATCCTCAGTACCAAGCAGTAATGTTTCCCTAGGCATGCTGTCTATACACCCTTCTGTTGCAAAATATTTTATTTCAGGAGTAACCTTATCTTGGGATCACTTTTAAGAGAGACATAGGTTTAATGGCTAGTGGTTTTAATTTTACCTATATGCTCTTAATGCTCTCTTATTATTTTATTATATTACTATATATAGTAAAATACTATTTTATAGATTACTAATATTATTTACATATTTACAATTCTAAAAGTTTAATCCCTATTGACAAAGATGTGTAGAATATCTTGATTTATAGCAGAAATTAAATTTATAAATAAAATACATTTCTTGTTCTGTCTGAAAAATAGACGAGACAATCCTCTTTAATTAACACTGACAACTGTATTTCAAAAGAGCCTCTGAAACAAGCAAGCCAGCAAAACAGGAATCAACAGCTCAAATAGCCAAAAAAAAAGATTAGGAAAAGTCACTTTCCCCCTTTCAGTTTTTAGAATGTGGAGATAAATCAAACTGCTCCAATTAATTCTTTTATTAGTTCTTCTAATATTTCAGTTGAAAAAATGTTGATTACTGTTTGTTGAAACAACCAAATTGAGTTCCTAAATTTGTGGGTATTAGTGAAATCGGCATTACATCATTGTAAGAAAAGCCAAGAAACCAGAAACATCTCTGTAGGGTGAAAAGAAAAACTCTGTGGCAAGTTGACCAATGAAACACAGGTATCTTTCACATCATTCTTCTATGTGCTTGTTTTTGTAGTTAAAAGAGTCTAGGGGCAAAGACAAGACAAACTTTATACATAAAGGTAAGGGATTTTATTAGTACAACTATCTCACCTTAAAAAAATCCCAACATTATATCTTAGGTACTCAAAAACTCTACTTTTTCAGTTTACAGTAGTAAATTTAATAAAAGATGCTACTTTTTCCTATAGAGACCATTTTTGTCTGAAATTCAGACATCAAGAATCATTTCAATTTTGAAAATGTTATGGAAGACAAAATTTTCTACCAAGGGCTATAGTATAAAGATGGGATGGAAATGGTAAATGGAGAAGAAAAATGAATGGGCTAAATGCAATGTATCCATTACATGAGAGCATTTTGTAAACCATACAGCCTTAAATTGTTCTACAACTCAAAAGTATAGAGCTTAATATTTTATCTGTTGTTTTGTGTGCTGTACACAGGATAAGCAGAATATGTGTCAACTGAGTATGACATTTTCCAAGAATGATGCATATAGTGGCTCTATTTCCATGGTGAAGCTTTTTGCATAGAGTTAATGAAGTGCTTGGGGTCCGAGGGAATTAAAAGGTACTATATAAATGTAGGAAATTATCATTAAAAAGTTTTTCCCTCCAGGCATTTGGGATTTTGCTATGTGTCCCAAGGAGGCATTTGCAGTCTTCTTTCATTCAAAATGCTTCAGCTTAGGCCTGTTCCAGCTCTCCCTCTGCAGCTTCAACTACAAAAACGTTTATATGAAGAAACAGTTTCTAAATTGGTTCCAGTTAATCATACTTTGCTGCTAACTTGAAAGAACCTGCCTTGGTTTAAGCTTTTTATAGCCATGTTGAAGACCAGGAGGAACTAGGTAGCATCATTCTCTCAACAGGTTTTCAAGTGCCGTTTTAACCATTATTAGGCTTTGTCTGCATTGGTGGAAAAATAATACAGGACCCAGCCAGAATTCCTGCAAACAAAAAGCCAGCTGTGCAATATTTGGCTTGATTTTCAAGATTCCTATTGTGTGGTTCTTTACTGGCAATACATGTTCTTTTACTGACATCAGAATGCCTCACTGATCCTAAAGTTTCTATTTCATGCAGACATGCAATCTCAACTTTGTGTCATTTTGTGTCTATTTCTTGAGTCTTCTTAATCCATCATGTAACCTTTAGGCTCATCTACTACTTTTCACATATTATAAATGGCAACAGAAGTGGAATTAGAAATCAAAAAAGACTTCTGATACCACTGGACATAATCTTTTACCACACTGCCATTTTAATGAAATACTGCATTTATGTGCTCTATTAATTTACACCAAATGTGGATTTTGCTTTTGATCCACAGATTATGTGAATCATAAGCATTTTTAAGAGTCCACTAGTGCTAATGGAATTGGGCCTTTTAGTTCAAGTATTAAGTTGAGAGATTAAAAGATTGCTGGATATCTGTAAACTATTAATAAATTGTCGGATTTGGCAGCACGAGAACTGAAGTTCAGGTTTTCTTATGCTAAGCATTTTACATGTTCACAAATAGATGTGAAATAAAATAAAACACTGCATCTTTTTCTATAAGTTAATACTTTTATGGAATTCGGTGTTTTCCTTCAGTTATTAATTGCAGAATTGAAGCAAGAATTGCTGTTCTGTAAATCTTACCTTCTGTGGGACAAAATGTATTTAAGTAAGCGTGATGACCTTAAAATGATTGTGTGCAATAAAATATATGATTTTCAGCAACAAGCATAGGGGTAGTATTAATATTTGCTTTTTCACATTTTTATTGTTTGTATTTTTGTTAGCATGGAGCACATATGATGTAAGAATCTTAGAAGAAATCTATGGATTGCACAAGATGATAATGTTTCTTGTGTTTAAGAGCAGTGGAAAAACTGTCCTTGCAAGCTCCAAAATAATTAGAACTCGATTTTATAAATGTATATTTTCAGAAAACAAGCTTAATTCTCAGAAGAATAATATTAGCACTCATTAGGGGACTGAATGCTTTGGGGTACTGTTAATGAAATTCATAGCCTTTTGCCTGTGGGCTATCAGTTTGAATTCAGTCTAACTCAGTGGAGATTGAAAATTGGCCTATTTAATGGCCTTTTAGTCATCTCTAATGAGTTGAGTTTGGTGGGTCTCAGTCCCACAAAATAAATCGCTCACACTGCTTTGTCCTAACTGGCAAGCTCCAGAGAAACCCCCACTTTTAATGGATTTTGGGGAAAATTAGGGTCTGGTACCATGGAGAAAAAGCAAAGCAAAAGCTGTGATAGCCGATGGTTACATAAGCACTAACATGCACATTATTTTTAAATGTGGAATTTACAGTGATATATAAAGTTTATAAATTAGCAAATTAGCTGAGCATGTGACGTATGTTGCCACACAGCTATACTGATTGTAACATGACAAAGCCTCCCAAAGGGGATATCTACACCTGTGCATAAGATCACAACAACACATTAGATGTTTAAATGCCTCTGGGATTCACTTTTATCAGAAAAAAAATAGGATAAGAACAGATATCTGGATAGTAACTGCAGCTACAGAAAATTATGCTGAAAACCATTATTACCTAGTGTGCTTCCATTACTTCACAGCAGTCAAATGCTTCCGTATTTCTCTCATGGATATTTAACTTAATATTAAAAAACATACTAATAACATTTCCAGGATCCTGTAGAGAATATATGCCAGTTTTATTTATCTGTATCGTAATAGCTGCTGTTCCTTATGTTCCAGTGGACTTAGTGAACAATGACTTTTTCTGCCCATGGTCTTTTATTTTCTAGAATAAAAAATCTCACACATTCCCATTTTCAGTTAGGGTCACATCTTTTACAATGGTGAACTGTCCCCTCCCTCCCCCCCCCAACCTTGTACTGTCTTCTACTGGAAGTTTTTGAAAGCAATTTTTCTTGAAATGCAGAGGCCAAATCTGAACATACAGATGAGGCTTCACCAGTATTAAACATGAGGAATTCTTCCTATGTCCTAGATATGACAGTTCTGTTTACGCATCTCTCTGTTCTGCAGCTTTTTCACAACGCTGTGACATTGCTGATGCATGTTCAGTTTGTGATTTACTCTGATCCCCAGCCCCTTTTCTGTAAACGTGGTGTTTATTCATCTGTTTCCAGTCTTGCAATTGTGCAATTGTTATTTTCCTGCTTAAATGTTGGAAGTTGGCACTTGTATTTATTAAATTGCATCATGTTTCTGCAACCACTTCTTCAGGAAGGTTTTGAATTCTTTTCTTGTGCTGCAACAGTCTTCCAGCTCTGCCAGTTTGGCATTGTTGGCAAATCCAATCCATGTAAACAGTATTCTGTCACTCATCTAATTAGACTTGGTACCAAACTCAGGACATACCCACCTCCAGGGAAGCGTATTTGCTCTGTCCTGCTATTTGTCACAGTGAAACGTTGCTGATGTAATTTTGCACCACTGCAGTAATTTCATTATGTTATGTCTTTTGCTTGCTCAGTTAGGAGTTCTCTGAGATGGTGTCAAAAACTTTAATTGAGTCAAGACATAACAGATCGAGCACTACTCAAATCCAAGGCCTGTTATCCTGTCACAGCTTGGGACGAGTTTGGCTTGATGTGATTTTTTTGACAAATCTATGTTGGCTGTAACTTACCACTTCATTAGCTACCATGTACTTAAAGATGTGTGATTATTTGCTTCAGTACTTTTCTGGGAATAGAGGCTGGAATGATTGACAGTGCTTGTTTCTACCTATTCCCCCCTTTTGAATTGTATGTGCCGTGGTTTTCCACTTCCTGACATCTGTTGTCTCCCTGAACACTCTGACCACCGCTCACACCTCTAACGTTGCCTTTATCAGCTTCTCACTCTAGTGTGAAATCCTCCGGGCCCAGCAAGTCTGAAAGGAAAAAATTAACTCATCTAAGCAGTCTCTACGCACTTACCATTCCCCCCTGACTCCGGGAGCATTCCCTCTCTGAGCCGGGGTTTGCCTCAGCAGCATTAATCTGAGGGAAGAATGGCACCGAACGTTTCTTTTTGTCACCTCGTGGCTTCTCGCCCTCGTGGCCGTGCCCGCTGCGCTCAGGTTCCCCGCGCCCCCTGGCACCGTCCGCAGCAGCCTGAGCCTGCCTCTGCCTCCCCGCTGGCTCGGGAGCGCCCCGGCGCAGATCCTGCCGCACCTGACCTGGTTTCCGAGGCCTGTGGGAACGACCGCCCGCTCGCGCGCGCGGCGGAGGTAAGGGGAGGCCGCAGGGCGGGCGGCGGCCGCGCTGGCAGGCGGCGCTGTGCGCCCGGCCCCTTTGGGGGGCCGCCCGGGGGACACTTCCTCC
>VZRQ01003875.1:64543-131238 GCA_013397975.1 Machaerirhynchus nigripectus | reverse complement strand
GGTCACCCTGGGGGCCCCGCAGGCGTCCGTGCCCTGCCGCCGCCCGCCCCGGCGGGTCCCGCAGGGCCGCCTGCGCTCCGCCCGCGCGTCTCCCTGGTGCGGGTCCCGCCCGCGCTGCCCCCGTGTGCTGGCGGCCAGCCCCGGAAAGGTTGTGCTGCCGGCCTGGGACAGGGGGAGGGTGCGCTCTTCACCCTCCCCTTCGTTCCCTTCCTGCTTGGCGTGAAGCGGAGTGGCTCTGAAACGCCCGGTGTCGGTACCAAGGGCTGGCGACTCCCCGGCTCGCCGCGGCGCCGGCCCGTGTGCCTTCCGGGAGCGGTTGTAGAGTTCCCGGCGTAGATGGGGTTTACAGCAGCGAGGGAAGAGTTACCAGTTTAGGTATCAAAGTCGTGTGTTCGGGCTCCCAGCAGCTTCAGGATCTGGTGGTTTCTCTCACGAAGTTTGTGTTATCAGGTTGCAGTGATGAGCATCATCTTGACAAATGTAACTTGTGTGAAATGTAGAAAGTTTTTCTTCTTCTTATGGCTTGTGTGTAACCTTCAACCTATTGGAAATACTTCTGTTGTGGTAGTGTGGTCTGTAAACTGACAAGTCACAGTGGTAAAGGAAAACAAGTATGATATATCAAAATAGGTTTCCATCAGTGCTGTACAGCTCTAGCCCTTTAAGCAAAACCTCATTTGCAGTGATATTCTGATTTCTGCCCCCCTTTCTAGCACATAATTTAATTATGAAGATTGTGTAATGGAACTTTGCTTTCAAACGCATATGAGGAATGAATGTGCACCAGATTTTCGAGTAAGAAGTCATTTCATGTTGTAAAGAGTAATGAATTAACTCCTGGGACAAACACTCATAAGAAACTGATCAGCATTTATGGAATTCAGCTATAGACTGTTATCTCTTACTGACAATTTTTTTAATGCAAGTTGCAACATAATATTTGAGTCAAATTAGGAAACAAATTTTAAAGAGAAGATTTTTCACAGCGAGGGTGAAGTGCTTCAAGGTTTTGGTAACTTAATGTGACTCTTCTGTGTAGAGTTCTTTACTTGTGCAAGGTTGGTGATTTGAGGACAGAATAAATGGACTGATTAGATGATGCAAAATAAATCTGGAGAAGCTTTTAGTGGGTCACTTACGTGCAGAGAAAATGCAGCAGTTTTCTTACTGGAGAGGAGTTTAGGTAGAGTGCATGAAAGAGCAGTGCAGTGTGACAATCCTGTTACACTGACTTAGAGTCAGAGCTGATGTTGCAAACCTGCGTAATGTAACTGCAGAGGAATATGGTGCAGGGTTATACAAGAATTACAGTGAGAAGTGATTAATTAATGATCTTCAAAATATCTTCATAGAATAGTTTCTTCTCATGTCTAATATTCATTCCAACAGATTTCTTTTTTACTAAAAAGAGCTACCCAAGGAACAGGAATTTTGTAGAGGAAAAAACCCTTATTGTCACCAGAGAGACTTGACTTGTCTTTTTATACCTTTTTTTTCTTTTGTTCAGTCTGTATGATTTTTGGTTTTTTAATTTAAAAAAGTCCTGAGCAAATATCACTGTAAAAAAACCCCAAAAGCCCAACAAACAGCCAAGGGTGTACTGCCTTTTTTTTTTCTTTTTTTAGAAGTTTAATGAAGTCCAGTGTCTGATTTATACTTAGCACTAGGAGGAATATACCTAGGAAAGTATGAAAGTTCTTAAGTGAAGGCAAAAACGGAATTGAAATGTCAACAGGTAGCCTGGCTAGTAGTAGAAAAAAGCACTGACCACTTGGAGAATTTTTTCGAGGTTATTTAATACAGAAAAGATTGATTAAAATAAGAGCATCAGCAGCTGAATAAACAGGATATTAAACAAGAATGGCAATGCCTTAGACTTTAGAATAACTGAATTTCATATGGACGCTGAAGTCGAGGGTTGTCAGTGCCGATTTCCTGAGCAAGAGTTTGTGCTTATACTTGCAAGTATTAGCACAGCCTACTGGTGTGTATACTTTTTTAATTCAAGCCTTTTCAGGTCATTTATGGAGAAAAGGGAACTGAAAAAGGAATAAAATTCTCAATAGTAATAAAACATGCACGTGGTCATGCACAGTTGTTAGTTTCAAACACTTTCAGACTTTTAACCACCTTGTAAAAGTTCTGAGAACTTAAAACTGGAGAAAATAACAGAACAGTTGTGTCACTTGCTCTGCAGCTTCACCTGAAGTTGGTTTGAATTTAAGGTTTTTGAACAGCTGCTGATACACTGTGTCAGTAATACTGTCCTCGTATTTTTATATTTTCAAGCAAGTTTTTATCTTCAGCAAATTTCAAGTGATATGGCTGTTAGAGGCCTGCCTTAAGATACTTGTTTTGTTCCCTCTGTTCTTTTAGTACAAAATACATTGCTCTACTATTAGTTACTACACGCCACATTCAATTAGTTTCCTTTGTGCTCTGGATTGCAGAGCACTTTGTATCATGTATCCAGAGACTGGGAAAATGACAATAAAATTAAACAGTGTTGTACTCATTTTAGTTGATTTTGGGACTGGGTAAACTTGGCATAACCTCCAAAACTGGATTTGTTCAGATGAAAATAATGTCCACCCTACTTCAGAGTGTAAAGGAATTTCTAGTGAAATAAACCAAAACAAGTTTGTCGTCTCTGAAAATACATTCATTGGTCTTCTTGAGCACGCTGCCTACAAGCCAAATCTATAAGCTGATTCTGGTAATTAACATTTTTACTTCCTACATTCTTTTTTTTCCCAATGTAGATGCAAACTTCGTATTTGTACTGCATAAAGAGCTTAAATTACCTGTGGAAATTGTGATTGTTGGTCATTCTGGCTGATATACATGAAGTTACTGTCAGACTGAGTTACAGGATTTCATGAGTTTGTAGTATCATGAAAAAATACCTTTTTTTATGCTTGATTAACAAATCAGAAAAAGCCAAACAAAAAGCTCACATAAACGTTAATGCCTGTATACATTGTGTCCCTTAGATCAATTAATAGGAACTTTTCATGCAAGCAGTGATGGTAGAAGGCATGCCCACATTGTTCACAGAACTGTAGAAAAGCTCTTTGAGCGCAAGGATGTGAAACGGCCACATAAAAACAGATGGAAATACCATGCACCTCTACAGTGCAGTAATACTGTGGGATGTAATTTGATGCTCAAATCACAGTTCTTCATCAAGAAAGACCATGTAATGAGTTTGCATAAACTTCTAATGTGCGTTGCTTTCAAAATTTGAAAAAGCATGATAGTCAGGCTGTGTTACTTAGCTGGTCTGCAGTTCAGTGTCATGTAGTGAGTATTTCATCTTGATACAAAGTCTACCCAGAATCCATAGGATTTACCTGTAGTGGTAGAGGAGAAGTAGAGCAAGGTTTTTAAAATTTCATCATGAAGTTTATTGTAACATATATAAAATAATAATTTTAAAATAAAATAATTTTAAAAAACATCCAGTTGTGCTGCCTCTCTGTCACTGTTCAACTGTACACAGCAGCTGTTAGCTTGACAAAATGTTGGCAGCCGTGCCATTATGTTGCCAGTGAGGTTAAATAGGGCAAGACAGTGGCTTAACAGTGTGTATGCATGTTTTGGTTACACTAAATATGAACTGATATAATACTTTTGAGCAAACTTGGGAATACAGAGAACTCTCACTCCAGCAGAAGTAACTGTAATGCTCTTGGTATGGGAATTGATGGTTTATACTTAATCCAGATACTGGAAATGGAATTCTCTAGCTTATGTTTATTGATCGATATTGAGTGCTTTGTCTTACAAATAATTAACTAGTTTAAGGATGATGGGCTATTTAGTAATTCAGTATTTCTTGAAACTTAATCCAGTTTATGCGAAGTTAATGCTCAAATCAGAATAAAGGTCAGATTGCTGGGTTTAGGAATGTTTCAGGCCTACTGTTAGTGTGTTGTAACTTTTCAGTATGCTGAACTCTACAAGTTAGATACTTACACTTAATTGGATTTTTTTTCTTCATAAAGGGACATTATTTTGTGAGTATTTGAATGATTGTATTTTTTGCTTGCCTTAAATGACTACTTGATAATGTTTGTCTTTACAAAGTAGTAGAGCAGGAGAGAGGGTGCATTTTGGGAAACAGGATGGGAGGAATTACAGCTGCCTTATTGATTGGTCCAGTTATAGCTGAAGACATGAATTGAGATCATTGTACCTTCCCTGTTCTCTGGACCAACTGTTAGCACCCACTTGTAGAAATACTTTCCACAGGAAAGTATCTCTTCTGTAATTTACCTTTGTTTACAGGCTTTTACCTGATGCATCCATTTTTAGTTTGAGTGAAAGACAAGGAATTCCTTAGTGAATGTAATCATTGAAATGTAGTAATGAGTCCCTTCTGCCTGCCTTTTCACAGAATAATGATTTGGTACATTGATAGCATTGAGTTGTACTTTATCCCATCTACTTTCCCAGTGTGGCTCTTTGGTAGGGTCAGGGGTGGGTTTTCCAGAAAAGGCATACAACAGGAAGTCACATGGCTGCTTTTGGAAAACTGATCCTTAGGTCTGCTCGTAAAGCATGGCAGCTCTGAAGCTGCTCCTTGCTGCTGCTGGTGGGAAGTGGCTGGTGTATGTTACTTGCCTGGCTTCAGTCAGTGGGGTGATGGGTGGTGGTTATGGGTTTAGGGTTTTCATTGGTTTGGTTGGGGTGTTTTTTTTGGTTTTTTTTTGTTGTTGTTTGTTTGGTTGGTTTTTGTTTGGTTTTTTTGGTTTTTTTGGTTTTTTGTTTTGCTGCTTTTCAGTGAGTGTTCTGGCTGATAGGTTTGGGGTTTTTTCTATTTTAGCTTTGTTTTTTATCTTCTGGAGTGGTTATCCTCTGTATGTTTCTGCTGTTTGCTTCTGCTTCTGCTCAACTCTCCTAGGAGCACTATGTGAAATAATTTTTCATTATTACTTTTGGAAAGCCCTCAATATTCATAGTGTTCATTGCTGATACCTTTCTTCATCTTCAGACGTGGGCATATACAACAGTTTTGTGAATGTAGAGTTTCAGGAACTGTCTCTTGTGTTAACTTAGTTTTCTGGATTTATCTTCTTCAGTCAGAGGAGTTTGGAGGTTTATCGAGTTTGTATCCTAAAATTAGGTTCCCAACAACCAAAACAGTGGTTGTAGGTTATTGTATTTATTATTGTGTTTATTCTTACGTAGGTTATTATGCATATAAGAATATTGGATATTCTTAAGAAAGTTCTTAGGAGCCTTCACCAAAGACACTAGATTCTCTGTTCTCCCCTGTGATAATGAGTAGGGAGGGCAGAGAAGGGGAGTGTTTTTTTCCAACAGCTGTATTTTTGTTGTTGCTACTAAGTCAGCTTGGTATTAGAAACAATATTTTCAACAGAGGACAGGCTCTGCCTGCAAAGTTCCAATATAAATAACTTTTTTTCTTCGCTTTTTTTCTTCAGAAGTGCTGGGTTTTTTGTTTTAATACCACAGTTATGAGTGTATCTTCTGTGAGAAAGTCTTGATTGTGTGTGCTATCACAGGGAGTGGGAAGTGGCAGTTCTGCAGCTGGCTTCTCGCAGTTCTCTCCTACACTGAAGTGAGTACTCTGCCCTTTTTTGCTTCCTTTTTCTTAGCATACTTATTGGCATACTGAAATCACCTAATCTTTTCTGTTCTTGGGCAAAACTTCATCTCTGAGAATCTGTGGCATGTAATGAGTAATTGCACTGTGTATGAATTGTAGTGAATATTAGCACTCTGAAGTTACTTTAAAAAACAGTTTCTCATCTTCTGGAAAGTGGAGAACAAAATGGCAGTTAGAACTCCCTAGTCAGGTAGTTATTAACAAAAAAATATGTTGTGACAGTTTTTTTGCTGGGGTAAAAGGGGGAAGATAAGTTGGGGGGACATGTGGTGGTGAATTATCATAGATAAGCTGCAGTGGAAAAACTGGACGGGTTTGGAGCAATTATAGAATGGGAGGGAGTAGAGCTTGCATGTCTGGAATGCAAGTTGAGCTAAAATGCTGCAGAAACTGAGGTGGAAAGCTTGCTTGTGTTGTTACATAAACCAAAGATAGTAGGTACTGTCCTAAGTCTTTCTAGATCTTTGCTTTGGGGAAACCTTTGAAGGTTTGTCTTGTCTGATGTGTTTTCTTATAAAAGGGGTTTAGGATAGTGATTTTCTTTTTCTGTGTCCTTGTAAAGCCTTGATTGGGTTGGACAGTAGTGACTCGTGTGATGAAAAGTAGTAGACTTGGTGAGCTGCTTTAGTGTGGATTCTTACAGACTTTTCCTTTTGTTAGTGTTTTGAAGTAAGGTAGGTACATCACTAGTGTTCTGTGCCATATTCCACTGAATGCCAAGCACTTGTTCCCAAGCTTTCAAGGTGGTGAGACTTGCTCACGAAGTTCACTGTGATTCTCACTGCTGTGCATGTGGCTGAAAGAGCTGGCGGATGAGAGATGTTGTTTCTTCCCTGGCATGTGTGAGATTTGGAGAGGAAGAGGAACAGCTTGTCCGGAAAAAAATTGTTCTCCAGGTATCTCTCTCTACCACAGTTTTAAGACTGCTGCTGCTTTTCAGTGTTTTACCAGCAGTAACGAGCACTAGAAAACATAACGTATTTTTGCACAAAGGAGAGTGCAAAAAATGGAAATGATGCTTGGGAGAAGCCATTCACGTTCCTATAGAATGGAAACGTCCCAGTATTTGTAAAAATACTGTACAGGTACTGTGGTAATTAATTTTTAGAAATGTCTTTTAGACAGTGAAAACAACTTCAGAATTTGCCTTCTCTTTTTTAGTCCAGTGAAGTGTTACCAGAGATGAGCAGAGATGATGACTTGTCTAGCAAGGGGTTATGTCAAGAACAAACAAGCAGTTGTGTTTCTTTGTCTGTATATCTTTATAGATAATTATCAACATTTGTGTGTAGACAAACAAAAGTTGGAATATTGTATTATGGAACCATACAAAGTTCTAAATGAAGGCAGTATTTAGGATGATGTACTGACATTCAGTGAAACCGAAGGCATCCAGGTTCTGTAGTCACTTCAGTTCAGCTATGTCCATTAGGAAATTAGATGAGTTGATAGTTTTGCATAAGGAATACTGCGGTATTGCAGCAGGACCTTTCTTTATGTCATTTGGAGCATTAATGATGAGTTAAATTTTGGGGTTTGGTTGTTTTGGTTTTTTTTTCTTGTGGAGCCATTTTGAGAAAAGTAGATTTGTTTGAATTCTGCAAGATGGTCACTTTGATCTTTAGGATATTGGGTGCTGGTTTAAATAAACTTCTAGATAATATATTTCTAGTTACTTGGCTTTAGGTCTGTCTACTAAACTGGTCCTGAAGCATGCTGATGCATACTATTTTCAAAGGATGTAAATATAAAGGAGGGAGGATTAATTAGTGATCACCTGTGTTGTGGTTTCCATGATCATCTTTAAACAAAGTTTTCTTCCAACTTAGTGCTATTGATACTAGGAGCTAGGGTGCTTCTGTCCTAATATATCCCAAGTAATATCTCTGTTATTTCGCTTTCATTCTGACAAACAGTTTTACCTTAAGTTTCCTTCCATTTTTTAAAAATAATTTTCTGGAATGCCATTTTTAGCAGGAAAGAGTGCTCTGGTGTTTATATGCTTGAGGCTGTCCTCTTTCTTCATGTTTTCTGTCACTGTAGATTCATTAGCAGTTCTTCCTGTCCTTAAAGGAGATTTTAGCATTCAGAAATAAAAACCAAACCTGTATGATGTTAAATCGGCAGCTATTTGAAAGAATGCAAAACTGTTAAAGTTACCAATACTTTTCCCCAGGACAATCCTATTAGTGTAAAAAACCTACCTCAGACGTTCCCCCCCCGCCAATCGTGACCAGAAAACAACCAAAAAACCTCCATCCCAAAACCCCCTTGGCTTTTCAAGACTAAAGTACAAATCTGAGTGGTTTATGGCTGCCTATACCTCATAGAAAATCAAAGATACAAATATCACTGTTTTTCTCTAAATATAATAAATTCCATACAGTTTTCTGGTAGGCCAAAATATCATCAAGGAAGACCTTTGGTTAGGATATTCTGAAGGCTTAATTTTGGAGAAGTTGACCTGTTCTGTGCTGTAACTTCCTTTGTTTTCTGTTTTATTTATTCTCAGTACTTTAGTTCTGTGAATCTGAGCATAAAGACAGGTTATTTCTTAAATTTGTAATGATACCTTATGTATTTCTGTACTTTTATCAGCGTTCTGCAGAGTCACTCATGGCTCTTGTTTTCTCTGAAGCTGTTGAAGTTGATTAAGTAGGTATTGAGTAAGTTCTGAACCTTTGTGTCAGAATTGCATTAATGTAGTATGCTTCTATATGTTGTCCTTGAACTTAAGGAAAAGTTACTCTTGCTCCTTTTATCCATTTAAACCACAAGATTTCATATTCATACATATTCTCTAAACATTTAAGTGCTGGTTACAGTTTCTTCAGTGTTCCAGAACAAGCATGAGGTAACTGGAGCTAACCTTAAAAATCTAACTTGTATGCTTACAGAATTCCCAATAATGAGGAAACGTAGTAGCTCTGGGGCCGGTCAGTAGGCCAATAGTCACCTGAATTTATGGTCCCAAAAGTAGGCACAGAACTTCTGTTGATATAGAACACTAAGCTTTTGGAACAAATTAGTCAATATAATTGTGAATTTATGAAGCCTTTGAACAAGGTATTCCAGGGGTTTTTATTTTAACTGTGAATGTCCAAGACAGTGGCAAAGTTTCCTTTATCTTTGGTGCTCACTTTTGTTTATTTTAAGAAGCTTTGTTATTACTACAAATAACATAAGCTGTTTACTTGCTAGAAGAAAATCTTTCTGTCTTGAGGTTATGCCCTTTTTAGGGTGGGAAACATACAGGTCTCTTTGCTTCAGTTAAAAAACCATATCTATATTCTGAAACAGAGTAATGATGTGAATGAGTTGTGCCATTTATACTTTTTGATTTTATGCAGTCTTAGCTCATGCAGATCCAGTTCTCTTGTGCTATCCTAGTAATCCAGTGTAAAGCATATGCGACAGGCTTAGAGTATGTGTTTTGTCTCTTCTGTTTCTTGAGCTACCTTTGCAAATTTTGTTGGGAAACCTGTTTTGGTTAGGAAAACTGACGAATCAAGTGGATATGGGTTCTTTAGCTTCAATCAGATGAGATGCCAAGGACAGCCAATGGGCCTGATATGCACAGCTGAGGGTAACTGGTGTGGCATGCTGGAAATACCAAGTTTTTCCAATTGCCTTCATGTGTTTGGAAGAACTAATTCAAATAGCAAAATAATCAAAGAGTGAAAGCTTTTTCCTGATTGGTAGCTAAGCAAAAGGAAGTGAACAGTCCACAAGCATTTAAAGGGTTCAAGGCTGAAAAGAGAAATATTAATGAAGCCCTAATCTTGAAGTGAAGCCTGCATAGAACTGCTGTATCTTCTTGCAATCTCACATGCAGACTCCATAGATGTTTATTAAACAGTTTAGAAAGTAGACCTCAAAGTACTGCATAACTTGAGTAGAGAGTCCTTGGGGTAGATCTTGAAAACTTCTGCTTCATAACAAAATGCTTTTCATGGAATAATTTTGTAGCAAAGGCAGTAACTTTACAAAACACTTCGAAATTTTGCTATAGGAAACACTCCTGTATGATGACTGTATTAGTAATAAAGCTTGTGGACACTGTCCAATTGAACACAGGGACCATGAATAGGAGCTTACTAATGAGTCATGGATGCTATGTGAGAGCTGTACTGTGGTTGTGGTGCTGGTGGTGTGTTCACTGATTCAATTGCATGTTCACGACGGTAACTGGTGGTCACAACCCACATTTCAGAGAGGGATGTGGAAGCATTTGCTCCAGTTTGCTTGCCAGGTCTGGTAGTATAACCTGAGTTGTAAGATGTGTGTTGTTCCTATTCAAAAAACACTAGTGCATCTATCTGGCATGAAGGTGTAAAATAAAACACAATTGGCTTAATTAGGTTGCATTGCTACAGCTTATCTAAGGTAGGAAATAGTTTTTACGTATTTATGGAGGCGATGGACAATGCTGGAAACTTAGAGTCACCAAACTGAAAGTTAACACTGAGCAGCTCAGTAAGGAATGGATTTTTACATTTGCAGTGGCTATTAAGGTGATAGTGTTAACAGTGTATTATAACTTTCCTTCTTCACCAAAACCATTCCTCTGTCACCAAAAAGCAGGCTCCTGCAAAATGAAGGGAAGTCTTTATGCTACTGCTTAAGTATATGTGACTCCCCAAAGTGCTCCTTCATAGACTATAAATATTATAGCTTGTATATTGACCCAATTAGGATGCATTTTGTAGCTTCACTTCAAGTCTGATAAGCAGTGGCTAAATCCTATTGTATGAAATCTGTGTATATTGTATTTGGAAGGAGCTTTTGCTGGAAGAGTGGCAGTGCTGGAATGTATCCTTTTAGGTGATTGTTTTGGAATTTAAATTATGGGGGGATTGTTTTATATGGTTATTTTCTTCATCCTGGAACATTCATTGTAGTCACGGCTTAGACCTCTGACAAGGAAGAAGGCTGTTTGGGAGTTAGCAGTGCTGTTGACAGAGACTAATACTCCAGAGTGTCTACTCTGTCCTCTGCTGGAAGGTACTGTCATAGGGATAGCAGAATAAAATCTGCCACACCAATTCAGAGTTCAGCATAAGCCTACCTTCATTTTAAGTGTAAGCCCTTATATATGAGGTATTTCTTAGCACTTGATGAGCAAAGCTTTGTGAATACTTATGAAAAGTGCCCATGAATTTTCTAGGAAATTTTTGTTAGATTTTACATTTTCACAGGCACAGAAAATACACTTCCTCTGAGGCTAGGAACAGGAGATTCCCTTTCCTGCCATGGTCAGGAAATGTCAGAAACACTGTCTAGACAGACAACAGCAGGCATTAGAGCTCGTGATCCCAGCATAGCTACCCTTTCAACTGGAACAAACTTGGGAGGAACTGAATTTGGACTTAGGATCCTGTTTTGTAGGGGGTACTTATGTGATAATACCAGTTCACTATTTCTTCCCATTGCTGTTATAAATGTAATTCATTTTCTGTTCTCTACTGCTTTCTTTCAAACTGTCATGATAACAAAAAAGGGAGATTTTATTTTTTTAAGGAAAAAAGAGAAGAGTCATTTATCACTAATTTTGAACTGTAGGATTTTAGGCTCGACCTTTTTTAAAATCTACATTGCCGTTTTAATTCAAGAAAGTGTTTCATGAAAGTTTTGTCATTTTTAGGACTTTAGAAACAGAGAGGAAGACTTGAAACAAATGTGTACACCAGTTTGCCTTACAAAGTAGAAAATTCAGAGATATTCAGAGTAAGTCTATTAAGAAATTGGTTTTGGCTCCAGCAGTCGCTTTGATGGGGTAATCTGTGATCTGCGTGGGGCTCAGTGGCTGCTGTCGGTGTTGTGACCGAGGCGCAGCCTGCGGCTTGGTGATCCTGTATTGGGCTGTGTGTTCTTAGCGCCTGCAGGTGAAAATAATGAACTGCAGCTCTGCTCTCCCCTTAAAGTATCCTTTAGTAGCAAGCTGTTCAGTCTCCTAAATGTGGGGCTTGGTCGTTTGGGGTTTTTTAAACGGGAGCTGCCATGCTGTTATATTTCCATTAGTGTAAACTGAAATTGAGTCGAGCTAGAGAATACTGATAGGTGAGTACATTGGACTGAAGACCGTCTGGAGGGAGGCATCTGACGAGTGTAGCCAGAGAAAACTGCTGAGCAGTTCTGCCTTTGGGTTTATACAGAGGTTGCAGGAAGGACTGTTGGCTTTGAAACAGTGTTAAAGCTGGAAAGAAAATGGCTACCAGAAATCATTGTTGCTACAGTAACAACATGGCGTGATTATTAATGTGCTGATTTAACTACTGTTAAAAATGTTGTGTGAGATACTGCCTTGAACTAAAAGTGTCCTTAAAGGGAACAGATGTTTTAATCTATTTAGATATTAATGGATATGATCAGGCATTCTTGTTTTAGAATGCCAGTCTATTTAGTGGAGAAAGTAATTTCTATTAAATATTTTTTGAAACCTCATTACTACATTTTCTACACTAAAATATTGCTTAATGGTTTCAAATTTTAATAATAAACATAATGTCCTTATAAAACAACTGGAAGGAAAGAAAACAGTACACAGATACTATTTCACAAAATATGTTGTATCTGGTAACATAATTCTGGCTTTCTGAAATTAAGCCCTGAGTGTTTTTTCTGCATGGAGCAAACCTTTTAATTTTTTTTTTAAGATTTTGAGTTAGAAATAAATATGCCCAACCTAAATCCTGTTTGAAGATTTATAAATAATGATCAAGATATATAAATAAGGGTCAGATTATAGAGTGGAATCTACTTGGGAAACTGTACTGTATTTTATTTCATAAGGATGTGACTGTGTGCATTGTGTAGTAAACTTCTTGCAGGTTTTCGGTTAATAGATTGCGGTTACATTGAGGAATTTCAGAGTTATTTTATGCAGTACATCAGGAAAGGGATATGTCAAGTTCAGTGAATGTGTGAAGAATAATTGATGCATTTTTGTCTCTATCAGGATTCCACAGGTGGCAGATTGATGACAGGTATGTACTGACAGTAAACCATGTCTGCTCTTCATCAAAGTCCCATATGTGTGGTGTGTTTTATACCCAGAGAAGATCCCATTTTTCTGTACTTTTTTCATCTTCTGGGGTTTTGGTGAAGTTCTGTGTCGGATTTCCTTGACTGAAAAGGCACTGGATTCATTCAGTGGAGGTGGGGCTGATAAACTATTTACAGGCATGTGTGCCAAATACCCATAAGATAAAACTTCGAAGTTGTAGAAAAATGAGTAGTATGTGATGACAGGTGTTTGAACTATAGAATGATGTTGCTTAGTGGTACACAAAAGGGGATGCACTAATTTGATGGACTCAGTCTTAGCTTAAACTTTTTTTACTCTTATGCTTAACTTGGCCTGCTTCATGTTTTTATTAAAATTCTATAGTTCTGGAGAAAGAGGACAACACTACAAATGTTTAACATCACAATTTGGTGTTTTAAAAACAAGCCTTGAAATATAAGAGGCTGTTTTCTTAAAAAGAGCTGCCTCAGATGTTTCTAAAAGCTTGCTGCTTTTTTTTTTTTGGTTTTTTTTTTTTGGTTTTTTTTTTTTTAAGACACAAAATGCATGTTTTTTAATTAAGGCTGTTGGTTCCTTAGCACTTCAGTGATCAAGCTTTGCTGGTTTGCATTTTCAGTTACTTTTCAGCTGAGAAATGGGAGGTGCAAACTTGGACTAAAAAAATTAAGGAACCATAATCAAGTTTTTTATGAGGTAGGGAAGATTTCATGTAACTGTTTTCTGGAATGCCTTTATACAGTGCTTATAGAGTGTCAGTGTATATTGAGGTGCTCTGTGTAAAGCTTACATGATGATACTGTGAAGGAATATATATATGTATGTATATATAAAAATGCAGAGTGGGCACAGAGTGATTGTATGACTGGAAGGGTAGAGGCAGTTCATGTACAGGTAATGTATTGATGAGATTTTGCTGACAGCATAATGAATGGAGTAGTGTTTAGAGTCAAGGATGATGCCAAGGATGTGTACAGTGCCATTAGTAGTTTGGAGTGGAATGGAGAGATTGTCATTCTGTGCTTTAAGCTTTCCCTGTTTGAGGAAAGCTGTTATTTAAGGTATATAAGCGCAGCAAATGAGCTAGTTCATGTGGTCAAGATGAATAGGCTGAAGGGTGACAGAAAATGTTTGCATGTTTAGTACGCGAGTGGTAGGTTCATCTGTAGTTTAAACAGGTAGGGGAATTGTAAAGAAGGTGAATTATTTCTCTGTAATTTATTGCTTATGGTAAATCTCATTGTGAAGAATGCCGTTCAATTTAGTTGGGTATTGATGGACTGTCAACTTTTCAATATCAAAGATACTTAGGAAGTTGCGTTGATCTTAGCTGAGGAGGGAAACTGCACTGATAAGTAACCTTCAGAAACAACATGTTGGTATTTTCTCTTAAGGTCTTGAAATGCTATGTGTTTTCAGGACTCCCATCTTCAAACTGATGCTTCAGTTTAGTGCTTTTATGATGCTTTCATTTGTGTGTTGATTGTTACATATTTGCTTGGTGGATAATGTATGCTCAAAGTAAATAGCTCTCAAATTGTTTGTTTCCCTTGCTCCTCTGTAGACATCTTTGCATCTTTATTGTGTTCCTATTGTGTACATCTTTGAATGTTTGCATCTGATCTGTTTAGTGATAGAGAGAAAAAATAACCTTTTCAACAAATATGTTTTGTTAGTCCAAACTCCTGCCTACCTAGAATACTTTTCACTGTGATGACTTTTCAATTTTTTTTTTAATTTATAGTATGCACATTTTTGAAATAATAATTAAATCTCCTGTTTGACCTAATTGATGGTATAAACACAGGTTCTTTTTTTCCATTCAAGCTACTCGTTCAGACTACTTTTTTTCCCTACTGTGATACTCAATGTTGCATTCAACTACTTGTAATCTTGTTTGGACTGAAACAGCTTCTCCGTCTGAGGTATGATCAGTTGTGTTCATTTCCTATGCTGTCACACATTTCCTTGAAGTGCTTCACCGTCCCATACGGAGTGTTGTCAAAAAACAAAACTTTCTACGAGTAGAAAAATGAGAGATTTCAACATTTCCACGTGAAAGCCCTACCACAGCTTTGGGAACTGTGCGTGTGGCTTTTACTGTGATGAATAGACAAAGGAAGAACTGTAACTTCTTTGAACTATTTTTCAGATAACTCTCAAAATCTAGCAGGAGATTCAAAATGCAAGAGGCAGTCTTCTCTCTTGCAGTCCCTTGCTTGCTTTTGTTCGCTCACTGCGGATTCTTTGAAGTCAGAAGCATCTTCAGTAAAAAGACTTAAAATTTGTCTCTTCATGTTATAAAGTGTTAAGCTTTTCCTTAATTTGACTTCTGGGTAATTCAGGCTTCTGTATAGTACCTGCTCTTAAGTATTGCTCTTCATTAACTATTTTAAGGAGAGTGATTATTATTTTTTCTTTACAAATTTAATTTTGGTAAATGGGATTGTGGCATGTATAATTCAGTTGGTTAAACTACAGTTGGAATAGCATAGATTGAGAGGTTCTACAGATTCTCAAAGGGGATTAATTTTGCGGTCTTAGAAAACCTAGTTTAAATTCAAATGATTATTTAATCTCCACTGACTGTTAGTTCTAGATATTTGTGGGTACTGAATGTAGATTAAGTTGTTTTTATACTTTTTAAATAGAAATCAAAACCAGTCAAAGCTCCTTCTGCAAATAGAAAGCAGGAAACTACATTTTGTACAGCCAAGGTCATTGCTGACTACTTGTTTGGGAAATGGCGGCATGGGTTTGTATTTAAAGAGCTTTTCAACTGTATTAACTGATGTGGGGGACTCCCGTCAGCTAAGTTTTTGCCTTTTCAGTCCTCTTCTGAAATTACTTTATCCCTGATACCGTATGTACAGTTTTGGCAGGAACTTCTGGATTTCTTGTAATAACCTTTTCTTAGAGTAATCTCTGCGTTCTGCTGGCTGTTTTTTCTTGCATTGATATTTAGAATTGTTAGATTCTTATAAGATTATAGATGTTTTCCAGAGCTTCATCAGATACTATAGTGAAATCTATTCCACGCCCCACACCCTGCTTTTGAATTTAATGCTGGGATGGTCATATCCTAATAAATGTAGCTGCCTCTCTCGACTAACTAATCAGTTTTTCTAAGCCGTGAAGTCAAGACTACAGTTGCAAGCCTTTTATGTCAAGCTGGTGGAATTGACTGTTTAGCCACAGTTTATATCAACAAAAGTAGTTTGTATAGTATAGTTATTCTAGTCTTTGTTTCTTCCTCTTTCTTCCTTCCCACACAGGCATAATCAGCTATAGGGGCAAAAGCTGGTTTTGTGTTAAACAACACACAGCAAAACAAAAACCATGGAACAAACCACTTGAAAAACTTCCATATGAATTACCTTCCTGGCTGCAGCCATTCCGGAAGAAGGTGGTAGTTAAAGGTGGTTGTGTCTTTTCCCAGACAGATGTAGAAATGTCCATTTTAACACAGATCTGTTATCAAATAAGGGCTGCATAGTAAATAAATGGATCAAAGCTCTTGTCAGGATTACAGCAAATTTTACTTAGTCATTGTACACCTTTGCATTCTAGTGTTTCTTAAACTTTTTCCTCAGAGAGATAGGGGTGTGTTGTTAGGAGATACTTTATTATAGCAAGAGTTTTCAGTCCATCTTTTTGCTTAGTATCACTGGGGGTGCACTTGTGATCGCTCTCATCTCCACCATTTCCGTTTTCTTCCACTTCCTGTTCACTGCCCTTACCAGAACATGCAGCTGCTTATCGCTAATCAGAAGCCTGACCATTTTACAGCAGTCCTTTTTCCCTGCTGTGGTCCCCCTTCTCACTCTTTGAATATCGAGGCCTCCGGGTAGGTGAATGCTCCGTAACTACATTTCTTGCTTAATTCTGCATCCCTTTTGATGCCATCTTTTATTACCTGGTATGGGAGAGTGAATTTCATTCTCATTTCCTTTCCTGATAATGAGAATTAAGACAGGCAAATTGGAGCAAAAACATTTATGATGTTGAAATCTTTGCCTTTCCCTAAGGAAATTTTTGGAGAACTACCTATCTCGAATCTGCTGGTAAAGACTGTCGGGCGCTCACTTATTTCAAGTGTCATCACCCTTGAAATGAATAGTAGGTGTTAGAGTTTCATTGTACTGGAGTGAGAGGAATCTTATTTGACAGCAGAAAGACCTTTGAGAGGAGAGGTGAGTGTTGGTTAAGCACTATAGGTGGGTGGCTTTGAACAGTCTCAGTGCTGTCAGTAGTTTGGGTTGAAATCTGATGTCTTGTGGATTGTGTTGCCTTCATCAAGATGTTTGCATGACACTGCAAGTACCATCTCCCATTGGGTGGAGCTTTGTACAACAGAGGGTTTGAAATCCCAAAAAGGGGAATTAATCCCAAAAAGGGAGGGCCTTCTGCAGGGCTGCAGTGACCAGCCCTTTGGTCCTTCAGCAGTTTATTTGCTGGTGAAACTTGTGACCTCTCCTTCAGCTGGACAATGCTCAAATTATGATGGCCTATCTTCTCTTTTTCCTTCTTTTTTCCTCTGAGCCAGATGTAGAATAACCCCAGATTTATCCCGAGTGGTTTGTGAGCTCCCTGTGATCCAAAGAATACTGAAATGTAAGAGTACTTGCATTTAAGTTTTCTGCAAACTGGACATCCCATGAGTACAAGAGTGCATGCCCTCTAGATGGATGGTGTAGGGTAAGACTTCCCATTTTATGTCAGCAGAGTAAATTGACTGGTCCAAAGTAAACTGTTCCTATGGAAAAGCTGTTAGAGAGAGTAGCGGGTGGTATGACACTTGACTGCAGTATCACCCCAGTGATCTGCAGCTGTCTGGGCTCAATCCTTTGGTGGAAAGATTCTGTCTGCACTTGAGTCACAAGCCATGAAATCTGTGTTGAGAACAGTTATTGCTAATGTTTAGTTAATTGCAGTGGTTAGAATATGTGGGTGTTGAGGCCATTTTGTACAGGGTCAGGGTCATTGTAGTTCCTAAGAGAGAAATGTTAGACTGTGGTTGTCACTGCCCAGCCAAAGTGCACAGGCTTACTGAGATATCTGGTTTAGTAGTCATCATAATGTTTGACCATGTAAAGCCATGACCACTGACCTTCTTTCTCATTTTTTGAAAGGTGTTTTGGCTCTTCATATATGGAGGCTGTTATTTTTGTGGGCATATAACTGTAGCTTTACATTTACTTTCTGTAACATACAGTAGAGCTTCACTGCTGTTTGAAAGTAACACTTCTGCTTCTCTAGATGAACGAATATTACTTTAAAACCTGACTAAAGAGTTCTGGTTTTTTTCTGTAATATTGTTATTTGAGAAATGAGTATGTATATTGAGTAATATTCATGCCTAAAGCTACAGTTTAACATAATACTTGGGACACGATCCTGGGGCTAGGGAAAGGAGCTGAAATACTTCTCTTCTGTTGCGTTATATTATCCAGTCACACTTTTTTGAAAGTTCTATCTTCCGTTGCTATCTCTCTTTGTAATTTAGGCAAGTGGCTTTGAGACAGTTGCAGGTCGATTGGGGAACTCTAAATCAAAAAGCTGTGTGTGAATGAAAAAAAGTAAGGAATCCTTGCCAGTGTGTGAGGATAGTTACCTCATTCAGAGTCAATTTTGATGATGCCTAAACGTTTTGTCTAGATAAGAATACCCTTTCTGTAAAGCTCTATGCTAGTAGTTGTGTCTTCATTAGTAGACACAGCTCTGTAGAGGTACCATACCCAAATCCATTTTTGGTTTTGTGCAGCTTCAGTGGCTTTTGGAGTCTTTTCCAAATTTCCAAATGGGAAGTGAAAAGTGTCCATGTATAGATCGTTCTAAAGATACATGAGCGAAACAAATTCATCTGACATTGATCAGCTTTCATGAGGACAAATAAATTACAATTTTTAAATGGGCTGCCTAGCCTTAGAATAATAAACACAACTTTGCCTTAGAAAAGGTGAGGAATTAGAAAGGCCCAGGCTTAAAGTTCTTCAACATTTAATCTCAGATATGTTGATCATTTTTGCTGAAAAGATCTTTAAAAACTTTTGTTTGTAACCATTTCTGTGCATCATTCCTCATTCAGGGAACTTAAGATAGCTAAGTTTGAAGGCACCAGCAGCAGATGCAGAGGTTTTCTTGCCATGCAACTTCTTTTCCCCTGTTCTGCCCACTTAGTTTAATAATGTGTATATTTGGTACTACTTCTTGGTAGATTCTTAAATTAAAATGCCAGTAGCTATGTTATTTAGAAATTCCACGTGTTTGAGAGAAGAGCACTGGAATGTTGATATTTTACCCTGAGAAGAAAAAGATAGAATACATCTATGGCTGTGAATTTCTTACCTCTCTGCATTGCTTTGTCTTATCTGATAATCTAGGACACAAGCAGAAAACAATGACAGCTGTACAATAAGTTCTTGTTTTATTTTGCAGGTTTGTTTTAATGTGGAAGTGGATCTTACAGCATAATGTAAATCAAACAAGCAAAGGTGAGTAGGAGTTTTGTATGGTGGTTCTTTTTTCCCAAAAATGGCATTGGCATATACTGCAGAAACATGCAGAAAAGTGGTCAGTGAAAATTCTCTTGAAATTTGTATCTTGATTACTGTAATGTATGCAGTGTATGTACTGTAATGGTGCAGTGTTACTTGTACGAAACCAAAAAAGGAACAAAATATATTGCCCCATTATTTAATATTATTATGATAATTATGTTTTTCTTCCATAAATTGTGGTAGTCAAAAACCTATCAAGGCATTCTGCTAGCTGTTGAGAGCCACAATTATGAGTACTTTAAATTAATTTTGTTCTCCACGTATTATCCACCTGGTTTCAAAGAACTGAAAGTGTACTTAGCACTGTAAAAGCAGCATGTTAAACTTGCAGTTACTGTATTAATATATAACTGGGAAATTTGACCCACTATCTGAATAGCATTTCAGGTTTTAAATAATCAAATTCTCTTGGAATTTCCCCTCCTTTTCTGTCCTTAGGAACCCATTTGCAAGCTATTGGAAAGACAAAGTATATGGAGATTTACTGCTGGCAGAACTTAAGTGTCCATTTGCAATTGCAAAGTGACCATCTAGGAAGAATTTTCTGTAACTGGCATTTTCCTTCTTTGCCCCATCCCCTTCCTCTGTTATTTTGAGAAAAAGAATTTAGATAAGCCTAAGTTTTTGCTCTTCCATTTACTTGCTACTCCAGGAATAATTTGAACTAGAAAATTAATCTCTTCTCCATATAATTACGTAATAAGGAGTTTTAATCTGTCTTAACTTGAGTCTTTCAAGAGAACGTTTAGGTAAGGCCTCATAGTTCAGTAAATTCTCTACTTTGGAGACATGGCATGATGGACTCTGGTACAGAGGCTTCTGTAACAAACCAAAGCTGTCTCCTCAAGTTTCCTGCTTGCTGTTTGACTAACCTGCCATCTCAGAATGTAGCTGCTTGCAGTGACTTGATATTTTGAAGAGGTGAGAGAGAGATCCCATTTGCTTAAATGAGTTTGTTCCTCAATTCCAAACTCCAATTAATATGTAGACTTAATATTGCCTTGAAATTGTAGTATGTGCATTTTAAAATAGACATGAACTGCTTTGTTTGTATGTTCTGTTTCACTAAGGCTTCTTCAGAGCTATTGCTGTCAACTTTAAAGTACTGATTATAGAAGAGTGCTTTGTGGGGAATTTAAAATAACTCTTCTGTTGAGTGTTGATCTTTTGTATAATGTGTAACTGATTCAGGACTTTGATTATGAATTGTCTTCTGAACTATGAACAATTAAAAATAAGCTCTACTGCTGTGTTATGCATATACTTATGTGTAGAGGATGTTTACTGCCTTAGCCTGACTTTGCTGGTTTCTGGAATGTGCTGCTTTGAGAAAATGAATATAACTCTGCAAAAGGAAACACTTCATCTAAGAACAAGTGTAAAACAAGAATTGTTTTACAATTTTTGTTGGCTAGGAAAAGGACTTGAATTGACAGTAAAATTCAAGCTGTTCTTCTGCCTGCTAATGCTTTGCGTGCTTAATGCTTGCCATTTATGTTCTGTTTCTTTTTAATTTATGTGTTACCTAATTACTGATTTAAATACAGAAAATTAGTTGAAGTCCAATGTATAAATAACTAAGTGTGTTTTTTAAGCATGAAGCCTTCTAAATGAAACTCTGAAGACCTTTCATCCTAATGGTGGTTATCTGTGTTTAGTAGGAAAAAGCTGGTCTCTGAGGAGAAAGCCTGTAGAATTGCATTCTCAGTGAGAGGACAGAAAAATGTGTAAAAGAATAAATGGAAACAGTGTAATGACGTCTGATCAATATTGTTATTGCTTGGAGGAGATCTTGAGGTTCCCAGAGCTAGTAAAAATGACAACTGAATAGTCAGTAATCAATGAAATACTGTGCTTTGTTAGGGAACAAAACAAAAAACAGATCCAGTTCTACAAATTTGTGGTGTACCATACTTGCATTGCATCGCAATGTGTATTGCTTCTTGAGTACTGGTCTGGTCCTGTGACTGAAAAACAAAACAGCAGAGCTGAAGAAGGTTCAGAGAGGGGTAGCAGGGATGACTGAAAGAGTTCAGTTTCAAGAACGACCTGCATTCCCCAACTGCCTCTGTCTTCAGTCTCCACTTACGAGTGTACTGGCTGCAGCATCTTACAGACTTCTAAGCAATAAATTTCACTCCCTCAGCTCAGTGCAGAGTTGCCTTTTTGTGTAAGCTTCTGTGGTCTAAAGCAATAGCTGAAAATGTAATTTAATGTTGCTCAAGTGTTTTCCTTATACAGTTGACCAGAATGCATTTCCTGATGACTCTGCCAGTGTGCTTTCTGTGTAGGGTTTGTTGGTTTGGGTTTTTTTGTAGGGGTTTTGTTCTTAAAATTTCAAATCATTCACTTTCCTAAGGCAAATATAAAAGATACCACATCCTGGCTTTTGGAAATAAATCAAGAAATCTGTTACTAGTTAAAAAAACACAGGTATAAGATACTGTTTACAAACAGTGAGTGTACTCTGTTGGGGTAGCCGTAGTATTTGTTCTGAAATTTTCCGATTTACAGACTGCATCTTCTGAACTCCGCAGGAGAATCTGTCTTGTTTTAAATACGGGGGAAAGTTAGGAAAAAATAAGCTTGGTCTCAATGTGTTAAAAGTGCAATGGGCCACACTTCTGTGTAGCAGGATAGGTTGCAGAAGGTAGATGATTGTGCTGAATTTCCTTGTAATAGTGTGTACAGTGAAGTGAGGTCATGGTTTAAGCATTTTAGATACCAGGGAAAACTAAACTTGCTTCCAGAAACTGCCTTGAATGTATTTAGTATTGCTTTGCCTAAAAGTAGAAGGATGTAATTAGTGAATATTAGTACCATGAATACTGAAGAAGGAGATGTTATATACAGAATCCTGCACAGGATAAATTTTAGTATGTGGGATTTTTGGTTCTTTGGCTTAGACAGGATCTCATTTAATTTTATCTCGTTAATATTATCCTGGTAACATGAAGTTGAGTTTTCTGCCATTAAATCACTTCTGGTGATGACTTTATTTGTTTAAGTTAAAAAAAAAAAGAAAAGAAAAGAAAACCCAAGTATTGGTGGCCTGACCTGAACTTTTCTTCTCACTTATGGTTTTCTGGTCACATACAGTATTATAGAGGTTTGGGTCATTTAAAAGCTGTGATTTTGTATTTTCATCAGCAAGCACAATAACTTTCTCCCAGTCAGCAGAATTTTTTGGTCTTAATCTGAAAATGTACAAGATGGCTTTTTTATGCCTTACCTGGTACTGCTATTTAGAATCCTACTAGCTTTTTAATCCTTCATCGCTGAAACAACATAGAGGAGGAGAGCGAGTTTGCTGATGAGTGAATATCACTAATGTAGTTCATTACTCTGAGGTTATAAATTAAATTAGTAAAAGCAGAGTGTTTGTTTCAGCTAGTGTTTTTGTAATTGGGAAAGGTACCATGCTTTAGAAGTTAAAAAATCTCTCTACATTAGCAGTAGACACAGTCTTAAAATTTGTGATGACATGAACATTTGTACAGCAAGTGGTTATCAGCCAAAAAAGCAAAAATCATGAGAAACTGCTAGATGTGTTTCAGGTTGTGCTGGATAAAAAGAATGACAACTTTTATTCAGTATAACAGGAAATAAGGTCAGAATTGTTCTAAGTTGAAAGATGTGTTGTGTTAATTGGGTTAAACTGTTCTTAATATCATCTTTAAGAAAGTCCCGCTGTAAATCCATTATGCAGCATCGTGTTGTTGTCATTCAAGTTTTCATCTGTGATCTGTTGGATTGACACTTCACAACTATTTCCTGCAGTTAACTGACAGTATTGTTGAACTAACTTGTGAAATATTCCTGTAAAAAGTCAAATATGTCTTGATTTGTAAAAATTCCTCCCAGTCTGATTGTGATCTTTACATACTAATGAAAGTAGATTGAGTGGGTGGCTTATCCAGATAACAAACTGGATGTTTATACCGTAAGAGGTCTCCTAGTCAGTTACTGAATTCACTTTTTCCTGAAGTTTGGGATTGTGGTGAAAATAAGATGTCTCTGGTGATAGAGTTGTAATCATTGGGCATTTGCATAAAATTACGTGAAACACCTAATTATTGTTTTATTGATATGTATTGGATTTGTATTGTAAAAAAAAGGGTCTTTTACCCAACTGCTTACAGTTGGTATCTGAACAAAGGGACCGAATTGTTGGAAATACCTTTGTTTTACATTGAAGATCAGTTTTAGATTTGGATGTCTGGGTTCTGCTTTGATTAATTTTTAAATGTCTTGTGTTAGCAGAGCACTGCTTGTATTTGGCAGCTGCAGGAGCGTTTTTCAGTTCTGTGTGCTCTACACGTGGGGAATAATTGGATTTGCATACTGATTTTCACCACCACTTGGTGGCAGTACCTGGCTTCAGAAGGACTTGTCTCTGAGCAGATAAGGTGGCTGATCCTGTAAAACTATAGGTTAAGGGGGAGTAATTAGTTTTTAAATTTCTGAAAGTTAGTTATGTGTTTTAGAAATGAGAATACTTTTTATGTAACATACTGGAAGGATTTGCATTTGTATGTCTCTATGGAAAATCTAGCTATCGTGTCTAATGTAATTTAAGGGTATTGCTTGTGTTAGTAGTATTCTCAGAAGATGTATTTAATGTTCCCCAGATGAATTATTTTAGCATTGACTTCTAGCATTTTGCTTTGATTGAGTAGTTTAGTTCAAGTAATTTTAGAACATGAAATTTCTTTTGTGGTAGTATTCTTTATAGTGCTGCCTTCTGCAGTGAAATGGAAGACTGTCAAAGCTTCTTTTTTGCCTTATGTTCTCTACATTTTTACATTTTATTTGTTCATATAGATTTTAGAGAAAGATTCCCCAGTAGATTTTTCTGTCAACAAAGCTAATAAAAGTTTGTGCCCCTACTCATAGTTGTCCTCTCGACTGTGCTGATTCAGCAGTGTTTGGGTCCCAGCCTTTTAAACTGGGTAATGAAATGGTTGATAAAGTGTGAAAGAATGAACTTGGGGGAGTGGAAGAAGGCAGCAGGAAGAAGGCAGCAATTACTTAAACTGGCTTTGCTGCAAAGAAAAGCATAATTCCAATGAATAGCACAGTAATTTGACAGTATATGATGCCATGTTGAAAATACTTTCTCTTCTCTGCAAGCCAAAATCTTCTGCAATGGTCAGCAGGTTCTTTAATTTTAGTAATATGCCCCATGTAAGGACTGTAGTGGTGAGCTTAGAGTCTGGAAGAGTGCAGATACTCTCCTAAACATGTTCTCCTTGTGAAATATCTCACTTACTGTGACTGGAGATGAACATTGCTGGTGGCAGTGGGTAAGGCGGAAATACTTCTACTGTATTGCCTGAGGAGCCAACACTGAGAAGCCTCTCTGAGGTGGTGTGACTCATCAGGAAGGTATTTAAGTATATTGTGGTGAAGAGGGATTCATCCTCTATAAAATCTAAAATTGTAGAAATAGAACTAGATAGTGAAGTGGGACTTGGGAAATGCAGGTTTATAAATTTGAGTGTGATAATACTACTCTACTTAGTGATAATATTATTTTTTTTAGTGAGAGAACTCTGGAAAACAGGATCACTGGAAGAGAGGTAGACAGGAGAGGAACATCAAATTACAGTTTTTCTGTCAATTTATTCTGCATAACTTGGTATAGAGAGAACGCGCTTTTACTGTGTAAGAGTCGGGATACTGTGTGGCAAAGTTTGGGAGGAACCTGTAGTGATCTTGTCCAGTCCCACTCTCTATTCTGTTGAGGTGCCGCTCAACAGCATCGCAACCTGCTGGTGTATCAGTCTTGTGTGATCAGCAGCCTTGCCAAGGGTACCTTCTGCCCCGTCATCCGTGTCATTAATGAAGATGTTGAACAGTGTGGGATCTGGTACTGGCCCCAACGTACAGCTTTAGTTCCTGGCCATGCACACTTTGTACCACTGAGTACAACCGTTAATTTTTTGGCAGTGGGATAAAGATGTCTCACAGCAAGGATAGGAGCAGAACTTTTATTTGTAGACTGTAATGAAGAAAAGCTTTCTGGTTTTAATAATGCTGCTGGTTAATAAAATTATTTATTGTGTCATGTCTAGATAAAAGCACTTTTTTGTACCATACTTGAGGATTAGGAATATATTTCACTGAAAAACACAGGTAATGGTGCTGAAAGAGATGAATTGTATTTTCTCAAACAGTTTCTTTAGAGAGAAAGCGTGTGGGCATCTGAGATGGCATCAAGGAAAAGAATTTATGCATGTAAAAGTAAGGGGGCGTTTTAGAAGAGAAATAGTGTGTATTTTCACAGAGCATTAATTCTGTATTTTTAATACTTCTGTGTCTTTATTGGAATGCTTCTAGTCATTGCCATGTATGTCTGCATTTAGGACAATTCAATATTTGATTGTAGTTCTCATCTTTAGTAGACCTAATGGCAGTGCAATTCAAACTAGATTGCACTACTAAAAATCCAAACTAGAGAGCTGCAGGAATATGAAGACTTGAGTACCTGGCTGTCCTCTGCAAACAGGGCTGTGGAATTCTGGGCAGGAGTTACGAAGCCTGTGGAGTTGCCAGACGTGTGACTGTTCTCAAGTTACCAGATTCAACATCTTGGTTTTTTGTTCTGGCTAGTCATCTTTTACAAATACCTAGTTCATTTTGAAAAGCATCTGCCAGTGAAACCATCTTAAACTGCTGCATGAGCACTTAAAACTAGAAGACTATTTCATACAGTGATACATGTGATTCTTGTGACACAGAAATTGTATTGTCATTTATTATTATTGATTTCAGTATTGAATTTTAGCATGATGCCCCCCCATTGTGGCAAACTGGCTTATTTCCCCAAGCAAATCAATACTAGTGGAGTAAGGTTAAGAATGGTTGGTGGCAGTAATGGAATTCTCTTTTGTGATTTCTAATTGTAAGATGGTTGTTCTTAAGTTGTGTTCAGTTTCCTTCCACATGAGATGTTAACGTATCATTCTTAGGTGGTTTAGACCAGAAATCAAGTTTCTGAAATTTTGACATTTTTAAGGAATTTTTTGCTTTCCTTACTGTTCCTCACAGCTTTTGAAGACGTCGCATTAGGAACTAAGTTTAAGGAAAGTAACTTTCTGAAAAAGTGTGCTTCAGGTTTGATCTTCCCAATTATAATCTTACTGAAAAGACTAGCTGCTTTTGTCATGGCTCCTCTGTAACTGAGAGTTTCTCTTTGATCAACTTTTTCTGCAGATAGTTGACAACTTCGTGAACTTTTCAACAGTATAAAAAAAGGTTATACTGTGAATAGCAGTAGCTTTGTATTTATTTGGGTGTAATACAAATGTTGTATCAGTAATATTTCATACTGCTTAAAAAAATTTTAATACGGCAGTCTAGTTGGCTGTGAGAGTTTTCCAGTGTTCCTATTTTTATATGAACAGCTGTGGATTTGAATTGTATTGAAAATAACTAGTTTTGAGTGGAACTCTTCATGTTGTGGTTAGATTAATAACTGTGGACTGTATGTAAAGTGGGTGTGGTGGGGTGTTTAATATGCGTAACACATGGTGTTACGCATATTAAACAAGCTGTCTCATCACTACAGAAGTTTGAAAAAATGTGTAAGTGTTCAGGTGAATTTGTAGATTTCAAAGCTAAGTAAGGCAGTCTACAAATAGTGTTTCTGCTGTGCAGAAGGAGATGTATTTTCATCAAGTTAATTTGCAAACACAAATAGAAGCTGGAGGCAGGCAAGGTGAGTCAGTGACTCGTCCTCTAGTTGTCAGGCTTTGTGGTTTTATTTCCATCTGAAGGGTGGATCGGGATAGCTTTCTAACAAGGAAATAAACTGGAAAACAAGAAATAGGTATTCTTCTAATGATCAGAGTATCATGATTTTATTGATTTGGGGTATTAATATTGCTAGATAATATCCGATGCTCCAGAGGAATAAACTCCGTGCATTACTATATGGAAGAGGCAAAAATATTTTGCAGCTGTCCTCTAAAATGTTTGTTGTTTTTTTTTTTTTCTCAAGATGTGGCTGGTTTGTGCTGATTCACTACTTGTTCCTCTATTACTCTGTACAAACCTTCATTTTCCAGAAATTCTTAAACCTTTCTCTTTTGGCAGAAGTTCTGTGCTTGATGTTTGCCATGATTAAGGTTTTAAAGCATAGACTGTGATGGGGCAGAATGGAAGGAGATACCCTTTTAGCCCTGTGCCATGATGTACTTAAACTCTCTCTGTTCTGCTGTTTGTTGCCTAAAAATCTGTGACTTTGGTTCCATCATCTTTAATATAATCTGTCACTTGGGAAAGCTTTATTACAGGAATGCTTGTGGAAAAATGATAGGTTTTGTTAGTTTTCTCTATTTACATAATGAAGTCTTGAAGAAAAATCTAAATGGGAGCAGGGCAAACTTGAAGCACCTTTTCTATCTCTTGAATATATGAATAATCCCTTGAGTGTCCTGGTTATTCACATACCTGCTTAAAGAACTTGACTTAGGAGGAGTTACTTAGCACAGGACAAGTACGTTTTTGCCTTTGTTAGAGCACTGCTGCAAGATACTGTATTTCTTCAGTTTCTTTAGCCAGGCTGATCAAATTCAATCCATTTAGGAGATGGCTTCTAAGTTTTTGTTACTTAATAGTCACTCTGTGCTTTTAGCTCATTGGCTTACATATATGAATTTACTGAGAGACTTGATATCAGAACATAAAGGCACTTCCAAATTCTTCCATCTTAGTTTTTCAGCTCCAATGTGCTTTCAAATTTATTGTAAATCCCTATAAAATAACATGGGGCTTGCAACAAAGACTGATGGATCTCTTGCCTACACCTGTTTGTAGGCAACAGCATGGTATAATACTTGGCACTGAGGTGTAAGCTTTACTGAACTAGCACTGCATGAAGGCAGTGCTCTTAATTTGGTGTGTGACCCTACTTCATAGTAAAGGTTGTCATTATGAAATAAAAACTTGGAAAGGTCATAAACCTACTGGTAATAAATAAAATTAATAATGTACATAGAACAATGGATTTAAGTACATTCCTATCAAAAAGAATTATTAATGAACAGAAAGTGGACAGCATAGATCTGATGACAGGAAGGTTGCATCTAATCTGAATTACTGAGTGACCTAGGAAGCTTGCTTGGAGGGATTACCAAATAATTATGTTAATATGCAATTATCACTTCATTTCTTCTGCAGTAACCTCAAGACGTAGTGTAGTAAGGGTGTTATAGCAAGTGATGATAGTTTGCAAAAATACTGATGTTCAAGATTTTTAAGACAATAAGATTAGCTTAAGGCATTTAAATTATGATCTGTCAGCTTGAAGATAGATCTGACCTTACACTTCTTTAATGCTTAGACTGTCTGGCCATAGGCAGTCATATCTGCAGAACGTATGATTTTTAAAACTGGTGCTTTATGAATAAAAACAGTATTTAAAATTAAGGAAATTTAAAATCAATTAATAGGGAGTGGAGTGTGTCTTAGCTGGATAAATAATTGGTTCCTCTCTACTTTTGAATATGAAATAATTTCTGTATAGTAAATAGCATAGTATGTAAACCAGGAATAACACTGTTGAGTGCACTGCAGTCGTTGTAGGCTTAACTGAAGTAATTTGATTGAATTTGACCTAGCCTTTAGATAAAGTGTGTTTCAAAGGTATGAGCTGGGATTGTGTACGCTTGTGTAGGCTATTTCAGCCATTTTCCATCACCATTTTTACGTATATATATCTCCTAAGTATATTGCACTGGGTGCTTCAATAAATAGTTGAGGTAATGTAGTCCTGGTAGTAGATCTGCTAAGCAGTACTTTCAACAAATTTAAAGTTTGATCTCAATTTTTAGTTTTTCAAATACACCAAGTATTAAATGCTATATATTTTGACAGAAATTATAATTTTGTATTCCTGGTATGATATAGAGAAGACAATTTTAAAACTCTGATGGAAGCATGCAAAGAATATTGCATAGCCTTGGTTATATCTTAGGTACAATGATTGATTTTTCTTTTTTTCCCAAGGGACAAGTTAGATGATAACATTTCCTCAAAAAACATGGCATTGTGTCTTTAGTTATACCTGTTGTTGTTACTGCATAAATTGTGACACGTGGAGTAGATAATGTAACTGAAGTATTGCATCTTGGTTCGGTGTTATCACAAGACTAAATTACTGTAACTTAAAAATACGTTTTTTGTTTTCTTTAATACCAGACTGTTAAAACTGTTAACTTTATTGTTGTCCTGCACAAAAACCAGTGAATTGTACCACCTTGATAGCTGGAAAAAACAGTAGTATATGATGGTAAGAATAAAATTATAATTAACAGAAAATTATGAAAATGTGGCAGTGATATTATTGATACAGTAAGCATTTCAGGCTTGATTCAAAGACTGAAATCTGTAGGGATACCTGTATTACCATAGAAGGCTTCTAATCATACCCATATGGAATAATTAATGATCTCCATAAATACACAGTATGGAAAGGACTCTATTACAAGATTGTGTAAGGTAATGCTTTAGATATCTCTGATAATTCTGAAGAGAATCTCAGTTTAATGGTGACCCCAGGGTGTCCTAGCCACCCTCTTAACTTCAGCTTTAACACTAATATTTATTATCAGTATGGTTTTGTATGTAGAGCAACATGGTTTTGTCTTCATCTTGTAAACCTGTGAGAAGTTTTAAGGAGCCATTCTGATAATGAGGATTGCAGTCTCCAAGCAGCACAATATTCTCAGTCTGCCTCCCCGCTGTTCAGGGGGTAGCAATGAAGTTGCTTTAAATGGGAAGCGTCTGTTCTTCCTCTGAGCCCCTCACACCAGAACAGATGGGTGGAACTTGGAACATGGAAGGTTTTACCTCAGAGGTGGTAACAGTGAAGCCACTCATTAACACTGAATTTACCACTTCGTTAGCGACATTGCTTCCTGTTGAGAAAAGCTAATACAGGCTCTCAGATTGACTGAGCATGCTTTTGTGTGCTCCTGCAGCAATAAACCAAGGAAAACGCACATCTTCCACGCAAAATTGTCTTACTCAATTTCTTATAAATGTTTTATGAATGGTTTTAGACGCTGCTGCCTAATGCTATATGAAGCTGACATTATTCAGTTGTAAAATTCCTGGAGCTGTTGTGCATCATTGGAGGTTTCACTTCTTTTAATTGACTTTTGCATTACTGATTCTTAGCATGTGTTTGCACTGCCCATTTCTAACTTGTGTACGTGATGTAAAGACTCCTGCTGGGTGGTGCATTATCACCATTTTAGGGTGATAGCTTTGAATGTGATCTTATTGGAAGTCGTTATTATAGTGAAAAATGACCCATCTCAAAACAGCAAAGAAAAGCAAAAATCTAAGAAATGGCAAGATGAGAACCTGGGGTGTCTAGCAGAACATTTGTGTAAAGGTATGTTGTAGATAAATAATACAATAAAATATTTCACACACTTCAAGCATTTATTATGCCTCTGATGTGAGCATTGCTGTATTTTTTAAATTGGCTTGTTCAGTGATGGAGTAGCAAAGGAAATATTTTAAAAATTACTTAATTTTTCATTGTGTTTCTACTCCAAATACAATTACTTTTATCTTCAGAAGTAAGTTACATTAAGGTTTGTTTTTTACAAACTCAGAAGAGGTTAAATAATTGTTTTGTCCTTTTGCTGATTTGTAACAAAACAAGTGCAATAACAGAGAATTTCCATGAAGCCATAGTTAGCCTTGAATTGTGTGGATAGCTGTCATTCTGTTGAACTGAAAATATGGGACATGCTTTAAAATGTGATGTATGAAGATGAAACTGGTGTTGTTTAACCAGGTTGTTTTCTCTCCTTAGGAAAAAAGGATGTCCGAAGTGGTCTTCCTGGATTTCAATAAAGGACCATTGCAGGAAGCCATGGATATTAGTTGTAAGTTATAACATCTTAATTCAAAGAGTCTAGGTAATAACTCCTTTTAACTGAGTTTAGTCAAAATGTTAATTAGTAACTGAAACTATGTGATGGCAGCAATCAAATCCCCCAAAAGATCAAAGTGAGTAGTACTCTCTAAGGGTGTAAAGTATGTGATTTCTGTAAAATACAGATGTCCTGGCTCCTAGATGAATGTTTTAATGCCTTATGCTCACTGTGTTATGAGGACCCTTATAAGAAGTGAATGCCAGGGTAGACTAAAGTTTACGTTTCTGTTGGTCGCACACTGATTTTCATGTGCAAAGCAACTCCTTTGTGCTCACTAAGCATTGAGTAGATAATTTGATATATGAATAAATGTCACTTGTAGGAAGACAAGGCCACCCACAGGGAATTAATATGTAGTAGTTCTCTGTACTAGTAGGTCCTGTTACTGTCATGCTCTGGATTCAACACAGTGACTTCATCTGGTAGGTAAATCCTAATGACAAGTTTTGTTCTTACAGTATTTTTTTTCCCACCTTTGATAAGATGTTGTTTGTTTTATAATTTAAAATAGCCTTATAAGCAGAATGGGATTTATTTGTTTTAAAGCAAGGAGAGTCCTTTTGTAAGAAGGGGATAGGAAGACATCCAGTTTCCTCAGTGAGTTTGATCCTTTGCTGTGTCTCTGTCACTAATCAGATGCTCAAAATCAGCTTCATTGTGCTTTTTCCTTCTGCAGGCCTCTGTGTAGCATACGGTCAATTGTATGGAAGTACTTTGAAAAAAGTGCTACCTTGAGAAATGTAAAGATTGTTTTAGTTTCCTAAAGAAAGTATGCTTAAAAAACCCCAGAATTGCTAGTAGATGTCTGGGTAGCCTTTACTCCTTACTTTTACTTCTAGAGAACAACTGAAGATAAACTGTATTTATGTACATGTAGAATGTATTTGTGTTTGTTCTGACAATCTGATTTTCCCCATCTTGCTTGTGTGTAGGTCTCAGGCTTCTTCGAACTCGGATACTCGGCAGTGACTAGCTTGCTGTATGGTTATTAATATTGCCTAGCCAAAAAAGTGTGGTTTTTTTATTGCTTCATTGATTCACTATAAATGTCCTGAATATTCTAAATGAAAAACAGATTTCTGACAAGTTCAAAACATCTTTTTAGATTACAGTGTGAAGAGTGATCCTGAAGAACAGCTGTAAATTAAAATTGCCATTATTTATTTCTCCAATTGCCTGATTTTTTTCTTGTTTGTTTTTTAGTATAAATGTACTTAATGGACAGACCAGCAATATGGATGATTTAGAGATAAATACTGAAGTCACTGGTGCTAAAGAAGAAGAAATCCTATGTGATGATAATTTTGTGTCTGAGGAAGATTGTGGCATTCCCAAACCAGAAGAGAGTGACACGTCATTTCAGAAGAACAACACATTGACTCTGACTGAGGAGCTATCAAGGGACAGATCTGAAAAAGCCTTAAGTGGAGGCCAGGCTTCTCTATTTATACACACTGGTGCTCCTACTGTTTCTAGTGAAAACTTTATGTTGTCTAGAGGAACTGCTGTTAATGGACCAGTTTCACACTCCACCTCAACAAAGACTTCCATTATGAATAAGGGCAGTGTTTCGTTAACCACTGGACAGCCTGGAGGTCATCTCGCAGATTCCTGCTCAACTTTGACAGTGGTTCATGATCTTCAGCTGCCTGCAAAGAGTACAACACAGAAATCAAATCAGCACCAAGTTTTATTTTTGTTACCTGATGTAGCACATGCTAAGAACCTGACTCATTCCATTAAAAATCTACCTACCTCTGCTTCAGTTGGTTGTGATTCACAGAAAACAGTAGGAAATAGTGTAGATAGCACTTTAGTAGGCCAAGTAGAAGTTTGTGAGGATGATAAAAATTTACTATTAAAAGATGATTGTGTCGATACATTAACAGGCATTTCCTCAGGTACAGGTGGCTTCAGATCGGGATGTGATCCCAGCTGGGATCCGCAAAAAGAGTTTATACAGTTTCTTATGACAAATGAAGAAACAGTAGAGAAGTCTCCCATTCACTGTAAGGTAGGGCTAGAAAAGAAGCGAAAAAGGAAAATGGATGTTAGTAAAATAACACGCTATACTGAAGACTGTTTTGATGATACCAGTTGTATTCCCAGTCAATCAAAACTATTAAATGTTGAATTCTTAGAGCAGAATGAGGAGCTGCAAATAGTAGAACCACAGAAATATTCGTTGAGCAAAGTAAAGCCTGAATCCACAGATGAAGAGCTGGAAACTGTTGATGCTATCCAGCAGCTCATTTATAGTCCCACTAGTAACTGTGCAGAAGATACTTCTCCTGTTCACACTAGCACTTTTCTATCCAATACTTTGAAAAACAAATGTGAAGAGAATGATTCTGAACCGCCATCTACTTTCAGTACTGATGAACCATCATTTTATCCCTGTACAAAGTGCAATGTGAATTTTAGAGAGAAGAAACATCTGCATAGGCATATGATGTACCATTTAGATGGGAACAGTCATTTCCGGCATCTCAATGTCCCCAGGCCCTATGCATGTAGGGAATGTGGAAGGACATTTCGAGATCGTAATTCACTTCTTAAACATATGATAATTCACCAGGAAAGAAGGCAGAAACTGATGGAAGAAATCCGTGAGCTGAAAGAACTTCAGGATGAGGGTCGGAGTGCACGTTTACAGTGCCCACAGTGTGTATTTGGTACCAATTGTCCCAAAACATTTGTGCAGCATGCAAAGACCCATGAAAAAGATAAAAGATATTACTGTTGTGAGGAATGCAATTTCATGGCTGTGACAGAAAACGAACTGGAATGCCATCGAGGGATCGCTCATGGAGCAGTAGTCAAATGTTCAATTATTGGAAGCGACTTCTCCCAGAGAAAAACCCAGAAAAAGGCATCCTTGAAAGATCCTTATTTAGGATCCTCAAGAAAGTCATCAACTTACATGTGTAAGCTGTGTCCGTTTGCTACTTCAGCTAGAAGCATTTTAAAAAAACACATGGCATATTTGCATTCAGCATCATGCCTTGACCCCTTTGGTAGCCATCTTAGACTAGAGAAAAGAAAAGGCAGCATAATAGAAGAATCTTTAGATTTTCGTAGCAGGACAAAACAGTTGATGAAACATTCTTCTACTTTTCCAAAGAACTCTGCTTTAAAACAGGATGTAAAACGATCATTTGGCTCTACTTCACAGTCCAGTAACTTCGCAAAACTTCACAAGAGACCCTACAGGATACAGAAGGCTCGGAAAAGCGTTTCACAGTCATCTGTAAGTGTGTGCAATCTAAATTCTACAAACAAGAACTTTTTTATTAGAAATAGCATTGACCAAAAACATAAATGTTTTCATCAAGCAGCAAAGCAGAAAGCTAGTGCCAAAAAAAGTAATTATTTATATAGACACAAATATGAAAACTACAGGATGATTAAAAAATCTAGTGACTCTTACCCTTTGCATTTAAAAAAGGAAGAGTCCAAATCTGTCAGTGCTTTACATTTATTTTCTTCAAGTAATAATTGTTTTGTCATGGATTCAAATAGCCTTGATTGCAAAAGGGCAGAAGGCTGTAAAGATCATAGGCATGTAGCTGTAAAAACAGTGGTTAAAGAATCCAAGAGGGAAGGCTCTGTTACAGGAGATGATTTGGATTGCTATCCAGATTTTCTGCATAAAATGACTGTTGTTGTTTTACAGAAACTAAACTCTGCTGAAAAAAAAGACAGCTATGAAACGGAGGATGAAAGTTCATGGGATAATGTTGAACTATGTGATTACACTACACAGTCTGTGGAGGATGAATCTTACAGTGATATTAATCAGGAGCATGTAAACCTATTCCCCATATTCAAAGGTAAAATGGAAGATAATGAAGCTGGTGATAAATCTTCACTTGGTTATGAGCAGAATGATGGCTTTTATTTTGAGTATTATGAAGATGCTGAGGGTGGTAACTTCTTGCATGATTTGCATGATCCTCAGAATTTAGAAAATGTAGGATCAGCATTGCCAAAACATAATTCAGTTTTCCACTGGACTGATTTGTCGCTTGAAAAGAAGTCCTGCCCGTACTGTCCAGCAACCTTTGAAACAGGTGTTGGCTTGTCCAATCATGTCAGAGGACATCTTCACAGAGCTGGACTAAGCTATGAAGCCCGTCATGTTGTTTCACCAGAACAGATAGCAACAAGTGACAAAATGCAGCATTTTAAAAGAGCTGGAACAGGGACTCCGGTTAAACGTGTTAGAAAAGGTAAGATTTGGTTTTTTATTTGGGTATGAAGTAAAGGGGGGACAAAGGGATTTATTGAGCGCTAAAAAAGACTTGCTTTATCTTGTTGTAAAGCCTCTCATTATTTGCTGTTGTCGTGTTTAACTATATATAATTGTCAAAAAACATTAAAATTATTTTCTTTGTAGCAATCGAGAAATCTGAAACTTCCTCTGAGCATACATGTCAGCTCTGTGGTGGCTGGTTCGATACTAAAATTGGATTGTCTAATCACGTGCGAGGACACCTGAAGAGGCTTGGTAAAACCAAGTGGGACGCGCACAAGTCTCCCATCTGTGTTCTGAATGAGATGATGCAAAATGAAGAGAAGTATGAAAAAATCCTAAAGGCTTTGAACAGTCGCCGTATTATTCCCAGACCATTTGTTGCTCAGAAATTTGCATCAAATGATGACTTTTTATCTCAGAATGTTATACCTCTTGAAGCATACCATAATGGCCTAAAGACTGAAGATATATCTGTGTCTGCATCGGAGGAAGAAGGGCTGAGTTTCCTAAATGAATGTGATGAAACGAAAGCAGTACTACATGATGAAAAAAGAAACCAGTCACTTACACTGATAGAACTCCTGAAAAACAAGAGGTTAGGAGAAGAAAGGAATCCTGATATTTCCCCTCAAAAGATTCATAATCAAACTGCAAGAAAGAGGTTTGTTCAGAAATGTGTTCTTCCATTAAATGAAGACAGTCCATTGATGTATCAGCCACAAAAAATGGACTTGACTATGCAGTCAGGTAAGACGGTGTTTCTTGACAACATTTCCAAAGAATCATGTAATTTATAGAAAACGTACAAGTGCAGAGTATTTTATTTGGGATTCTGTTCACTTAATTCTTGTTTCATTTCCAGAGGACACTTGACTGCGAGAGGTAGCACAGCAAAATTTTCTGACATGTTTTTCCTAAAGTGGAAAAACGCCTCAGCAGCACTGAAGGGTTTTTGCATGGAACATAGTTCCTGTTCTGCATATGACTGGGCATGCAAATTCAAAGCGGACACAAAGTGAGCCTCAGTAAGGAAGAAGACACATCCTGCAGTAAACAAGTTGAAGTGTCCATGCATATTTGGTAGACTAACAGTTCTGAAATGTTTGGGCTTGCAACCCTGTTTTTGGGCATTAAAACAGCTGGTTTGGGAATACTGCATTTAAATCTTCGAGGTTTGTGCAAGGCAGCATTTGCTCAAACTAACAGAACTGTTGATACCATTATAAATGCATAATACTGCAAATTGGTGAATCACTGTCAACTAATTTTGATGGTTTTAGGCAAACATACTCTTACAACGTAGATTAATTCTTGTTTGTTGCAAATTGTGGCTGCTGTGAGAAACTCATGCTTGCTTAGGGCCGGTCTATCCTGAGTGACAACCTGTGCTGGTTCAAGCTTTGTTGGCATACAGTTGTAGCCAGCAGGTTTCCAATGCACGGCCTCTGACCAATAAGGACCTAGATCGTCCCTCCACTGAGAATTGTGCTAATGAAACAATTCTACAACCAACTTCCTAGCTACTCTGTATACTAATAGAGCAGGCTCTTAGAATGATGTTTTTAACTTATTTGTCACATGAGAATTATTTCTAGTCTTAGGGAACTCTTACAACATCCTTTTTAATGTGTATGTAGAGCTTGCATTTACCGGTTTCTTGGTTGGACACCACCAATGCTGCAGGATTCTTTAGACTGAGGAGCACGATCTTATTTTTATACCCCTGACTTTTTTTGGTTCTGTTTCTTTTCTTGTTATTAACCAGGTTAGTAAAACTGCCAGTCCCTGGTACTTTTTCACCTATATTCTTTTCTTCCTTTAAACAAAAAAACCCAGCAATCTGATGTGCTCAGAAGTTCTTTTAGGGGACCAAGAAAGTGTGGCAGTCAATCTCTTAACAAAGGTGGCTTTCTAAAATGACATAGTAGAAGTGGAAAAGAATTATATTTTGTGTCTTCTGTACGTCTGTGGTTGTCCCTTAAGACAGGAGATTGCTTAATAAAGGAAGTGTATCTTTGACAGGTTTAATGATTTGAAAAACAGTGCTCAAAGAATAGCTTGCCAAACCTGCCACTGTGTTTTGCTTTCTGTATAATATCTACTGCTCAATACTAGGTAGAACCCGTTTGGTTGTGATGAACAATCAAGTAAAAATAAACGTACGCTCGCATAGTACTAACAGTTATGAATGGGGCCCGATAGTTTTCTGTGGCTGAGGTAACAGAATTTGATAACTAACACACTGTGCCAGTTGAGTTAATAAGAAAATATTTAACATCAAGTTGAAAATCTTCTGTTTTTCCTAAAAAGGGCAAATATTCCTAATTCTGGTTTTAGTTTTAAAAAGGCTTTTACCAACCAAGTATTCTTCTTCTGTAACTTGCCTGAAAAAACAGCATGTCTTCTGTGGGCTGCTGGAGAATAGCATTCTTTCTTTCCTGCAAACAGAGACTTTCCAGCTGAGTAGTTTTAGCTTTTTCGTTTATTCTTCTAATAATGTATTAGTAGAGAATCTGAAATATTAGTTGACCAAAACAATATATCTTTGGTAAAATGCAGGGAGAAACATTATGGTGAAGTTGAGCAGGGTATAAGTTACAATGGTTTCTTTGTCTGTAAGTGAGGAATTCAGTATTGTTTCATTGTTTTCCTGTGATAAATAGCATGTTGCTTTGTTGATAATTATTTAGCACAAAGATTTTAGCAAAAAATTTCATATAATTTATTTTCATTATCAGTTGTGCATCTAAAGTAATGAATAGAAAATGCACTGAACAAAATGTTTTGTCTAACAACTGTTCAGTGGTGTGTTTTACCACCTTTTTCTCTGAGCCTTCAACAGCAGCCTAATTTTAGTATTGAGCTGTTCAGTCTTATGGGTAAAACACTTCTAATTAACACTTTGTCAACTTGACTTTTCAAATTTTTTTTATTGGAAATGTTGAAAGCTCTGAAATTTCTCAGCAGAATTGTGCTGTTCAAATTGCAGGATTGTATTTTGGAATTAGAGCTTCATAATGTGGAGATCTGTAGGAACTTGATAGTAGGTACTAAATGCAGAGTAGCCTACTGGGCTCAAGTTGCCTCCTTTCTGTTCTTTTTCAAATAACATGGTTTGGCTTAAAGCACTAGGTGGAAAACTAATAACGGTTAACTTGGATCCTTCTAATATACTAAACAATCGCGTCAATGCAGTGAATATATTTTAAACCATCTTTATTGCAGAAAACTTTTTACAACGCTTTGAGAATTTCATTTTTTGAAGAGAGAACTGGATTATAGTTTTCTTTTGAATGATAGGTATGCCTGTGAAGCTTAGAACGTGTGTGCATTGCAATACGACGTTTACAAGTGCTGTTAGCCTGTCCAACCACTTACGCGCTTATGCACGAAAGAAGAGTGCTGGACTTTTGACTGGGACAGGTATGTTTTGTTACAGATGTAAAAGCAAGTCTGTCTATGATACATTTTCTTCATCAGACTGGACAAAAGCATATGTTAATTCAAAATAATTTTGAAGCTTCTGCTGGTAAACAATTTATTTGCCATAAAACTTCAGCAACTTGTAAGAAAACCTATGTTGCTGTTGTCCACTCTCATGTCTGATTTTCATTCTTACTCTTTGATTTTGGATCCAACACTTAAGGTATGTAAGCAAAACGAAGAGATGGTTGCTTAAATTCATTCTCCTGTGATACCACAACTTCCAAACCAGATAGTTCGCCTTCTAATGAAGTGTTTAAAAGTATCTCAGAAATGAGAGAGGTGGGGAGGAAAAAAAAGCAACAAAACAACAAGTAGTTTTTACTGTCTAGTACATATGACTACAAAGAGTAGGCCAGTAGAAGAGGAAAAGCAAGTAATTTTACACCTTGTATATTTCTAATGACATATTGTATGTAGTTGGTTTCATATCTTGTTCAACTCACAACTCAAAAACTACCTGCTCTGACATTGATTGAAGGTAATACAGCATTTGGCACCGCTATTAATGTTTTTTATTAAAACAAACTTAATTTTGAAATTTTTCTAATATGCTGTATTTTGACTTGTTTCCAGAGACCTGCAGCTTGCTTAGCTGTAGGCAGTTTCTGAGTTTACTTGGATTATTGCTGAGATTAGTGGGACTTCACATGATCAACAGCAAATTGAGGAGCAGAGATGCAATATAATGAGGAAAATTTGGAGATATGAAGCCTGAAATATTCTATAATTAAGAAGGGCAGCCATCAGTTTTCTGTGTCAACAAACACAGACTTTTACATAATGCTCTTGGAAAATGCATAATCCTTTTTTTATCTGCAAATGTAATTCATTATGCTAAGAATGACAATGAGTTGCAGGCCTTTTCTGTAGAAGGCTAAAAGAAATATTTTTACAATATGGGCCTGTGGCTGCCATGTCTTAGATTACACTACATTAATGCTATAACAAAGCAGATTTGGAAGGAAATCAGCAGATGCAGTAATATCTAACATGTAGAAGAATATGCCTTTAGTCAGGGATTCTGAAAATTTTCGTATTTATTCAGTAGAAAGGTGATGGTAGTGGGCTTCATTTACCACTGCTGTGATTTGTTATTAGCCCTATGGTATGTTCCTTTTCTTATATACCTGCTGAAGAAGTCTTTTTCAATAGCTATGTATTTAAATTGCACATTAGTAACTTAACAGTAGTTCAGTGAAGGAGACACTGGCAAACAGAATGGTACACAGAGATTGAATCCTGGACAAGCACTTTGTACCTAGCTTCCCTTTTGCTAAGAGGGAAAAGTGAAGGAAACTTGTTAAGGTGCTTTCAGGGATTCTTGTTTGTTTCCTCTAAGAGAGGTATTTTGCTAGTGAGCGGACACCATAGTCATCAGAACAGTTGCCACTTTTCTTAAAAGAATGGAAAGAAAACTCATGAGTCTTGTGTCACTGGACCTAAAAGTTGGTTTAAATTAGGCTGGAAACAAAATGGGGTTAGAAACAAAACTTTGGAAAAAAATCTTTTGATCTCAGAAGCTGAAACTAAGCCAGATAAATAACTTAGATCATGGATATAGGCCTGCCACTGAAACCATTGACTTAAGGAGTCAGTGTTGAGTTCTAGCTGTAACATCATGCAACCAATGTGTATTTGTAGTAACTTAAGTCATTACACTGCTGCAAGTCTGTGAAGGTTGTAAACTTTTGACTTCTCCTTCAAGTAAGATTAATGCAAGGCTTGTAGACCAAAAAATATGCTTCTAAACAGTTGTTTTATTTGATATTCCACTTTATAATGTAAGTTTTGTGAGAATTATTTTAATGCAAGAGTTCACTACTACCCACTAGTTTTAAAGTACACACAAGTACACACTTCTTATGAGTGTTACTCTTGGGTAGATCTCGGGTTTTCTTCTTGAAAGATGGTTGTGGTTGAGAGCAGTTTTGAGAGATCTTCGGTTTGGCCTCAGCCACAGCTGAACCTTCAGTGGTCTTCAGCCATTCTGTGGAGACAATGAGGACATGTTTATACAGATTTCTTCTTCTCATTAAGCCTTTCTTATGTCTTATAAAGTAAACATAACTATCAAAAATAAATCACATCACTTGAATAATTATCTCAGTTTCTTGCTGTAATAAAATAATTGTCTGAACATGAACACTGTAGTTCTTTTATTTGGCAGTTGTTATGGAACCTATCTGGGCACTACTGTTTACTAGGAGAGATACATGAGAAATATGTGATCTCTGCATGCCACCAAAGTGAGACCTTTCCAAGCACTACATTAGCTTATGTACTAGTCTCAGATTTTCCATTTGTCTGCATGTGTTTTTGATATTGACTGTTACCATATTGCTCTTCTGGCAGATGCCCTGCTTCTTCAGTCAGTAATTTCATCATATTTAGTTAAGTCTTAGTCTATTTTTCTTTCAAATGCAACGTGACAGTTTCAACAGTATAGTAGACATAGTTAAGCATAATGGTAGCTTTGGAGAATGGACTGAAGAAAAACATCCTAGAAGTGAAAGTTCCTAGGCTGTTGGCTGTTTGAGGTTAGTCTTTATTAACCTTATTTGTGCCTTTACTTAACGCATTATAGATCCACTGTAGAGCAAATACCTGTGTCTTCAGATGTCTGGCTGGAACTTTTTTGGTTGTTGTTATTCAGTCCAATTTTTAACAATGTAATGATCTAATTGTTCATCTTGAGTAGATGTTAATTTCCTTTTATACCTGTTTTGATGTATAGCAACACACTGGTGTTTCTCAGAACACGTGGTAAACTTGCTTCTTTCTTCTCAGTATCTTTAGAGCATTGGACAGACGTACACAAAATCTTCAAAATGCATCTCTGTTCTTCGTTACAGTTGTATATCCAACTTCCTTTCCTTTTTTTCTCTCTGGGCTTCTCTTCCTCCCTCCTCCCCTGGCTCTCCCCAGGGCTCTCCCTGTTTTCTTGTGCCCTGGCTTTTTACATCTTCTCTTTGCTGACTCTTTTCACATACTCAGTCTCTTCTTACTGGCTGTCATCTTCTGGGAATCACCACTTCCCTTTGGACTCTGTTTCTGTAGGTGGACACTGCTTTGTCAGACGTTTGGGAGGGAACAGCAAAGTACAGAGCAAGGAGTCTGGCCTTCAGGCCAACGGTGTGACTGAGGTAGTAGTTCATGAGGGCTACTATGTGTTCAAATAATTTCAAATATTTTGTCAAGCTTGTAGCTTTGGGAAGTTTGTGGTGGAAGCATATCAGGTACGCAGAAATCTGAAATCCACTGGCTTTGTGTGTCTTTATTCTGTGCTGTTAGAGTCATAATGAATCAGCTGACATGATGAGCTAATTTTCAGTATCCTATAAAATCCTATAGGGAGCAAATCATGGAGGGGCTTTTTTAATGTACTTTACTGTGCAGTAGTGATGAGGATAGGTAGCAAGTGATTGAATTTGCAAAATGAGTGACTAAATGTATGAGAAAGATAATTCATTATTTTTTACTTTTTAATTGGCAGTGTTTTCAAATGGTTAATTAGTTCAATTTCAGTGTGCAATTATTCAACTTGTTTTAGCTTACATACAGTATGACAAAAGTAATGAAGTCTGAGTAGAAGACCCAGCTTCAGTTTTCCTCAGATAGAACCATTTCCTGTTGGGGGACATCAGGAAGAAGAGCATTTTAATTTGGAACTGCTGACCAAATGTCATGGCATGAAAGGGCCTCTAATTGTGACCTGTCTAATTCATGTTGTCTTAGGCATGCTCATTGAAAATTCCTATCTCCATCTGCTTGTAGTCTTTCTTCGTAAGTGGTCACAGAGGTTTTTATATACAGTGTTTTTACCTAGCATATATTTTTCAAAGTAGTGTGCTCTGAACTTGTACATAAGTACCTCAAGAGGATTCTTCCCAAGTTTGATTGTCTTTTGTTTTAAATGGGTTGTTTCTCCAGCATGTTGTATCAGCAGTTTGAGGAAATCATGTGACTGGTTGTTTAGAAGAAGTTTTTCAGTTATCAACTGGGAAACACCAGGTGACCAAACTCAAAAGAGACTTCTTCCAAAAAGAAGTAGGCCTTTATGGAGAATGAAGGATGATAGTTTGGAAACTGTTGTAACTACAAAGTAGGTGTTAATGATAGGTAGTTCCTGCCTCTCTCTAGCAATTTGCTGTAGTTTTAATTCACCTTACTAGAGCTAAATTACCCTTGGTCTCTTCCTAGATGTGATAAAAATATACTTTCTGAGGAGGTCATGTTTTGTTACAGTAAAGGCATAGAAAAAGCAGTAACTAAGTTTTGGTCAGAACATGGCTACTTTATGGGGAGGCAGTGGGTGAGGCAGTTGTGTGACTTACTTGATGTTTGCAACCACTTGTAGGCATCATACCAACAGAGTACTCAGGTGTGTGCCTGTGACTTTATTAAACGTGTTGCTCTCTGGATAGCCAAAATGAAATTATTGTGACAGCTACTGGTACACATGCCTGATAACTGCTCTTTGAATTGTGGTTTTCAATCAGCTTTACTCAGATACTCCTCCTTCACTCACTTTCCAGCTTCACTGGAGTAATCGCAAAATGTACTGGTGCTGCTTTGAGCTCCCTAAAATGTGAAAGAATGTGTTCACTAGCTCAAAACACAAGGGGAACAAAAAATGACCCTTGCAGAACACAGGTTTAGTGTTCTTAGTATTTTCTGTCTTTTGTAATAGCTTCTTGCTTGGGCAAATCTACTTTCAAATTTAGCTAAGTTGCTCTGAGAATTCATTACGTAATCTGGATCTTTTTTCTTGGTCTTTTGCTGTGATACTTTCTGCTCTTTCTTTTGTAATTTCCCTGTCCAGAGTCTCCATCATAAACGACTCAGAGAACATGCCCTTTCATTTGTTTTCCTTGTTTTCTCATTGTTCTTGAAAAAGGTACCTTTCAAGGAAGTAGAAGCTACCTCTCCTGGTTCATTATGGCAGTTTCTGTCAGTGATGCTGTTGTTTGGTTGCACAGTAGTTCAGAGGGGTTTTTTCTTATAAAAAGAAGATTATACATGGACACACACAAACCCATTAGGTGTTAGGAATCTGTTGCAGAAGACCAATCCAGGTCTAATAAGAAAGGAAAAGCTCTCTGAAATGCTCCAGATGTGTGTGAATCAAATTTCTTGATGGGAATGAATGTCTTTGCCAACGTCAAGGAAATCAGCAAGTCCTTGTTTCAAATGCAGGTTGGCCTCTCTAGGAGTCTGTTCTTTTTTTTGCCACTCATATCAACTGACATCAACTAACTGTCATCAGATGGAACTCATGGACATGTTTGCATTCGGATAATACCAGCTTCTGTTTCCCTTCTTCCCATGACGTTCCACAAAATTGGCAAAGGCAAAGCTTTTGCTGTAATAACTGCTGCACATAAGTTGCCCCTCATACAAACAGTTCTCTTCAAATCATGGGTGTCTGGGTTCCAGTATTTTATCTGCTTACATTGCTGATGGTGTTACTGAAGTTGTGGTATGTAAAATATTTATGTATGTGGTAGTTCCTACCTGATATGATAGTTAGCTTTTTTCTTCCTAATTAAATGAAGAATATGCTTTTGATGAGAGAATAAAGTGTTAAGAACCCCTGAATGCTTTTCCAGAAGTTATCTTGGCCATTTCTCTCTCTCTCCCCCCGCCACCTTGGGTTACTGCCTTTATATCCAGACTGGTTTGGTTGCTGTCAGAAAAAAATGCTGTTAAGCCTCATTTTCCTAACGTTGATCTGAAGAAGTCTCTCTAGGTTGGTGTCTGCTTTCTACTTATTTTATTGGTTCTCTCATATCTTCAAACCTCAGAAATTCATTCTAAATTTTAGATAGGTAGGAATCTTCAAGTCTGGGGATGGAACTGGGAAACATCTGGTATATCTACCAAGTTAAAAGTTGGGCTACAATGTAAAAGCTTGAGAGGTGCTCGTTTGGAGGGCATGAGAAAAATTAAGGATGCAATCAAGACTGTGTGTTCTTTAAATCAACATGTTTTACCTCACTGGACGATGTCTTATGCTTCAGAATGCTAAGAGGTTAATTCTTCTGTTTTATATTCTAGGAGTCTAAACTTTAGCCAAGTGTAACAATTTTTTTTTTCCATTTTGCTGTTAAGATGCTTCAGTAGCATAGCATTATGCCTTCTTGGTATCAAGAATACCACCTGGTACTGTCTTTCTGGTTTCTGTGAAGTTTTTGTTGAAGTGATGTAACTGGTTGTTTGCAAAAAGCTTTTCTGTTGGAGTTCTACTGTTGGTGTCTTGTGTTTCGGAATAGAGCATAGCTAGATATACTTCTCAGTCCAAGCAGTTACAAACTTCTTAAGCTTTATCAGCTGTTTGCATCATAACAATATTAATTGAGTTTAATCCACTCATCCACTTTGGCTGCTTCTTAGAATCTCCAGGTTTTGTTTCAGATTCCCGTTACATGTGTTTATGGGAGGTACAGACCTCAAAGCTATGTGAACTCATTTCCTGTGTGTTTCCTGTTCACACACCTTACTGTCATACATAGTTGCAAATGCTTAGACTGAATTTAAAAAGTGGCCTTGCCATCCCTGTTGATTGTCCCAATACCAGCTCCCACTGTCAAGGACTAATACGTGCTTTTTGTAAGCTTCATTAGAATTCAGACGGGAGTGAAGGGGAAGCTTCATTTGAAATTCTTAGAACAAAAGGACAAATTTTTGCTTTGTGTTGAAAACAAATGGCAGGTGTTTTATTCAAACTAGAAATTCTTGATTGTACTAGCTGAAAGCTACAACTTCCTAAAGTTGTAACTTGGTTGAACATGAGTGGTCTTATGATGGTACTTGAACTACAAAACAAGTTCTGAGATTTTGACAGTGTTTTATGCATGAAAGGGAATTTCCAATGGTGCTTTGCTTCTGTATAATTCTGCAATAGGTTTGTAGGTGCTTGCTGATACTAAAACAGCAGTTTAATGCTGAATGTCAATTATCTAGTCTTTCAAAGAGCAAGCACTATGCTTAGCTAAAAAAACCCAGCTTCATGTGTTTTGCCAGTATATTTCTTAGAAAATGCTGTAATTGTTTTGGATTTACGTTACAATTAAATATAGAATAACAAGGAGGTAGATGTCTTTTGACTACTGCTGTAGGGAATACTTACTGAATGTCTCTATTTGACTAACACTCATTGAAGTATTACTTTCACATACGGAATTTTCTCTTCTTAGCTTTAGACTGTAAGCAAAAGAAGTCAAGGTCAAGATCTGGAAGCAAGAAGAAAATGTTACCGTTACCTCATAGTGCTGATGAAGTTTACATACTCAGATGCAGGTACATGGTGTTACTTTTATTGGAAGAATACGTAAGAGCTTGCTAATGTTAGTCATTAAAAGATTCATTATTGTATCCATAAATGTTTGTGATTAAATTGAATGATAAGGGGGGAAAAGCAATTGCCTGTTTTCATTAATTTGAACAAGAGGATTTGAGTCAGTCATACGTGGCTGTTAGATTGCCAGTTGTTTCTCTAGCTAAAATCTTACTGGTCGTGTCTGAGTAATATTCTGTCCTTCAAAAGAAACCTTATATAAGAACAACAGATTGTTATTACTGGTGTGAGGAGTGTGAGAGTGTAAGCTGTATAAGCTGCAGGGTTTTGTGCTCACAGTTACTACTAATGAACTCATACTAAGTTTTTCAGCTAAAACATGTAGAAACAAACTTCAAGAAAATTAGGACTTTCTTATTACTGTCTTTATTTTGTAGTTTTTCAGTAGAGATAGATATATCTTGATGGATTAATTTTAATATTTGCATAGGTTTTGTGGTCTGGTCTTTCGAGGACCTTTGTCTGTTCAAGAAGACTGGATAAAGCACTTGCAGCGACACATTGTCAACGCAAATCTTCCACGGACTGGAGCTGGCATGGTTGAAGTCACATCACTACTTAAAAAGCCTGCTTCAATTACTGAAACTTCATTTTCTTTACTGATGGCAGAAGCAGCATCATAGAACACAGAAACATTTTAAATTTTAATTGGATGTAAATTTGAAATGCTTAATCATTTTTTAAAAATAAATTGCTACACTAAATTATGTTTATAAATGCTAAAGACAGAAAATAGAGGAAGTGGATTACAGTAACATCAAAATAAATTGAATACTTAACAGTTACAGTAAGTAGTCTTTATATTTTATATAGGGTGGAAGATGTGTTTTTAAGGTTTATTATGTTTTTGTCAGTTACTGTGTTCACTATCAATACAAGACCATTATATGTATGGCAGCCATTTTTAAACTGTTGCACATGGGTACTTAAAAGACAGATTTTAATAAAGCAAAGAAACCACGTTCTCTTCAGTGTTACCCAAATCAAGGCTCTGTTTATTCCAAAAAGAATTACATAATAAAGTAAGATCCTATTATATTTTGTTTGTATGTATGTAGTGTTTTGTATAATACCAAGAACTGCTAATACAATTTACTCAACTTAGGGCATTAAATACCATGTACTTCATAGTTCAAGAGACTGTTTTGTTCAAATAGGGCAATTAGTACTATTCTATCTAGGTGTGTAAGTGTTTTTTTTAAATCACATGAGGCTTTTTGTACTAAAAAGTGGAGGGAAACTTGTTTAAACAAATTTCTAAGAGAAATATGTACATAATACTGGAAATTTGTGGTAAGGAAATATTCTTTACTTCAGTTGCATTTCTCACTGACAATAAAGTGGTGCATCCATGCTACCTCCTACTTGTCAACAAAGATGGTATTTACCCTTATGTTTTTGTATCATAGTAGATTCAATCCAACTTTCTTTATTACAAAGCATCTTTTTGTTAACAAGTTTGTTACTTTTATGACAATTTACTTAAAAGTCTGACTTGCTTCCAGAAGTTTGCCTCTACTATTTTATTTAACACTGTAGAAATGTACTAATAAGCATTGCTCACTACACGGTTAGAGTAGGCTTTTCATTTATAATTCTGTTTAAAAGATTGATCATTTTAGAAAATTCAAACACAGATTGAAATGTTTCTACATATGAAGAGAATGTTTACAACTTAAATTTTAGAGCTTGTTTTGGATGTGATTATATGTATGAAAACTGTAACACTATGCTCATGCTAAGGACCTACTTACAGAATTATTGAAATAAATGTGCTGTGAGGATGGAAATATGGTGCAGGTGTCTTGGTCATGATGAATTGTGTTTGTTCATTTAAACTGTCTTCAGAACATGACTTTTGTTTAAATCGAATTAGATTCCTCTACAGATCAATTTTGTATGCAAGTAACATTTCATTTTACTCATATAGGGTAACAGATACTGTAGTTAAGCCAAGGATATGCATTGATATTTTCTTTATATGTAAATAAAGTTAAAAGCAGTTAAAGCAAGAGGAGTATTTTGGTAGAGTATATACATACCTCACTGCCAGTGAAATTGCTTTCCTATGGTATATCTCCTTACCAGAAAAATCTCTAAATAAAAAGGTTTAAAGAAAATCTAAATGTCTATAATGTGAAGCATTTATTTGCATTGTGTGAATTAAGTTTGTGGAATTGATTTGTCTTGCTTGAGATTAGAATCTTCTCATGATCTTAAGTAAAAGTTACATTTACTTGCAATAAACTGAATTGTTCACAGACGCATTACATTTGATTGGTGGAAAGTATGAATAAATGTCTGTCTTCCTGGATGCACGGAGTTCAGAGTTAACACATGAGGCTTGTTAATGTTCTGATAGAATAGATGGGCTAAAAATGCACAGCTGTGCAAGACAGGCCTCAGCCAAGGCCATCCTATCTCTGTCAAGGCTATCATTAAATTAGTGCTGTCAGGTGTTTAACTGTACAAATTGCTACAGTTATGTTTAGCTTTCTTGTTGAAATTTATTCTCTTGTAAGTGGAAAATCTATATCGTTACATTTAAAGGCTGGAGGAATACATACTTTAGAGATTTTAGAAAAGATAACTGGGATGTTGAAATGTATTGCAGACAAATTGTGTATGCAGACTAACAAATTCCTGAATTTGTGGGTACTTGTGAGACTTTTTTATACGATGTGAAAATGCAAGATTTAAAGCAATGTGTTAAAACAGAATAGAGGGAAGTGATCACATCACGTTGAATGTTTATAATGCTTTAATAGAGTGCTTGTTTACCCTTCTCACCAAAAAAGGTGCTTGTGAGAGCACCATATTTTGTGGCTGTTTAGCAAATGAAAAAATCAATTAAGTGCAAATGATATTTATCTAATGTTGTTAAGAATGCTTGTAAGGTGAAGCCATACTGTGCAGAATTTTGCATTAGCAAAAAACTCTTACTAGATTCATAATAATAATTTTTTAAATCCTGGTTAATTATGTTTAATTCATTAAACCCCAATAGTGAGCTACTTTATGTAAATCTAAGATGCAAGGTTGTGTCTGAAGAGCAGTGACCTCTAGGGCTGATCAGTTTCCAAAATGAGAGTCTATTGATGAGGAGCAATTTTCAGTGACAGGCTGTGTGCTCTGCTGGCATCAGATCATTGTGGTATAGTTGTAAAAATATGTAGGAGTTCTAGAACTCTTCTCATTATTTAATTAATTGTATATGCGGTTGATACAGGCTGAATAATCTTAAAAAAAAAAAGAGAGTACTATTACCTGTCCTTAGCCTCTAGTCCTCATGTGGGGCTATTTATTTTCTTGGTTTCTGTTGTTTAAAAGTACAGATATTTTTTATCACTAGCTACAAGGAAATAAAAATCCCCTCTCTGGAGTTAGCAAAATTCTAAATAATGTGGTAGAAGAGGGTAAATTAAATCAGTCACTTTGTGATGCCAGTCTGATGTTACGTGGCTTGAGAGGCTCTGTGGCAGTCTGTGCTGAAGAGCCAGACTTCCAGAGTTGCACATCTAAACACGAGTGCTAGTCTGTTCAGGCTGGCTTAGATGGCTTTGGGGTAAAGGCTGCAGTGGCACAGTGATTTTTGTTTGGTTGATTTTGGTTCTTTATCACAGTCTTACACTTGGTTCTGAAGTTATCCTAGTTTCTGGTAAAGGTCTCTTTAGTAGTAGCCTCAGGAAAATTGTAGAAGACCACCCCCATACACTTTTAATAAGATGATGGCCTATATTCCCTAATCCCAGTGATATTTCCAAATCCTCTTCAAAAATTAAAACTCTGCTTGCATTCCTTGAAAAGATGTTTCTGCAGAACCTTGGACAGGTGATTGATTTAAAGTGCCCGTGGCAGCTGCTGCCAAGTGGCAGTGTGTCCAGGCTGGACGTGTGGGAAATGGAGGTGAGCAGACAACACACGTTGTCTCAGAGATCCCTGGGCGTTACTGCAGTTTGCCCTGTACTGCTTCCTGTGGACTGGGGGAACTGGATGAGGTGGACTGCTCCCACGGGCTGAGGGGGTCCAGCTCTGCCCGCAGATCCAACTTCTTCCTCCCCAGGGCTCGCCTTCCCCAAGCAGCAGTGTCAGGAAATGAGCTGCTGGCTGCTCCCGGGGGGAGAGGAAGGACCTGAGCGTAGGTGCCGGTAGCTGCTGGGGAGGGAGAGCGAGCGCGGCCCTGCGGAGGTGGGCACTGACAGTCGGGTGCGAGCCCTGGGCCAGGCGCGTTGTGCTTGAGCCGTGTGCCTGCGCTAATTCCTGCTGTTTCAGCCACGCTCAGGGAAATCACCAAGCTCTTTGAGGTAAGTAGATCACAGGGGAAACACGAGTTACGAATTGGGGTTCAGAGAAGAGCATCCAGAGTTGCTACAGGTCAGTGTCACAGGACTGAGATGGGAAGATGCAATGCTATTTTGACTGTGATGCTTTTCCTGGGCCAGTTATGGTTCTAGGTTTCCTGCAGTGCTTTAAAGAGGGGTTATGCATTAAATCTACCAGATTCTGAAAACCTACAGAAGATAAATTGGGCGGAACAAATGTGGAAACATTAGCAGGGAATAAGAAGTATTTCTATTAAGTGGTTATGGGCTGTGAACAAAGCCTGTTTAGTTCAGCACTATGGTTAACAGACTTTTCCACTTTATATAACGGTAGTTAGTGACCTAGATATTTAAACACCAATTTCATATTTAAAAAATTGATTTGTATAGTTTTGAGTTTGTTTAAGAAACAACCCAAACTTTTTAGGGTGGTACTGACTTTTAAAAGCTGACTGCATTATGATTTCAGATATTTCAATCCACCATGCTTTGTAGGTACTGTTGCCTGATACATGGGTAGCAATTGTGATGTAATTGAAACATTTGGCCACAGTGCCAGGTTTGTAATCTCTTGCAATAAAATGTTCCTTTTTAACACTGCAGGCCTCTTGGTCTTCTTCCCATTGTTTGGAGGTGAGCTGCACTGCATGAGTCACTTAACTGGGGAATTCCACCCCAACCAGAGGAGTTGTGTGGTGATGCAGAGGGCAGATTTGCTGGCTGTAGCCACCTGACAATTCAGAGAGGTGAGGCAAAAACGGGGACACATACATTCCGGTGTTGGAGACTAAGGATGAAAATTGGTGGTGGAGGGAGCACCACCAGAGCCAGGGGCCCAAATCTGAAGCTGAATCCCAAATGACAGTGACTCTCATCTGTCTGCCCACTTTTCACTCTGCAAGCTGGTCTCACTGGTGCCTTGTCTCCCAGTTAAGAGCAATTTTTCCATGCAGCTTTGGCTGCACAGTGTCTGCCTGGACAGAGTACACTGAAAAACCCGGTCTGCCTGGTGCTCTACAAGTCCCTGGTCTCCTCCTGAAGCATGCAGGGATTCATTGCTATACCATGGCCATTCACACACTGCAAGAAAAAAATGCAGAAGTTGATCAAATACACCATAAAAGACTCTTGGGTGTGGGTTTGTTTTAAATAAGGGCTGCAGTGGGGATCCCTTTCATGTTTTGCTGAGGTTGAACTCTGGCAGTGCTCATTTTTATTTCTAGTTGCACTGTAGGCTAATAAATTCGTATTTTACAAAAGCAGTTAAGAAATCTCTCTAAATTTAGTGCCCTATCCCCCTATTATGATTTGAGCATAAGTCAGCTAACAGCCTTTTTATGAAACTGCTTAGTAATTCTCAAGTCCATTAAGTAGAAAAAACCTTGTGGTCCAGTAGCTGGTGTCTGGCTGCAGTGCTTGCCCCCCAGGGAAGTGGTCCCGGCTGCCTTGGCTCATGTGCAGGTGGCTCCAGTGTGCCAGAATGGCAGGTGGAGGGATCTGACCGGTGTGTCACTGACTGTGAAGGTGCCTGAGGACTGACAAGGTATTATATTGGCTAGAAAGAAAAACTGGAATAAATGCATTCCTGTGGGGATGCGTTTCTCTAGGTAGAAGCAAGATTTTTTACAAAAGCCCTGAAAGATCTTTCTCATGGAGGCTCCCATGCTCTTTTCACTGCAATTGAAACACAAGTAAATAGCATCCTCAGTAACTGTGAGCCTAGATGTTCCAAAATTCCAACTCTTACTGTCCAGTTAGTGAACTAAGCCTTTTCAGAGCTTCCAAGGTACTTGTACTCCATATGTTGCATAAATCTAAACTGTTGGGCTTTCTAGTCTACATTTTCACTTAAAAGTACACGTTTAACTCGTAAGATCTGAGGTTTGTGTACCAAGTGATGATAACCCTTCTGCTTTTGTGTTAGAGACCTGCAACATGGAACATGCTTCCATGATACTCATGGTAAGTGTTCCTAAATATAATCTACCACTTTTTAAAAATCTGTTCATTGGAAACTGAAAACTTCCCATGTAAACCTTTGATTATGTATCTTCAAGTCAGCAGCAGTTGTGAATCTTGTTTACATCTCTCCGTGAAACTCAGCCAAATGCATCCTCACTGCTGTAGCAGCAAATGCTGAAGCTCTGAATCCCACTGGGCTCTTTGAAACAGCTTCAGAAAAGAAGAGACTGATAAAGGAGAATGCAAACTAACACCATTAATCTGTGTTTTAACCAAATAAGGAATTGTGTGTCACCCAGGTACAAGCCTTGCTGACAAGAAATATTTCTTTCATCTGTCTGTTCCCTGAAAAAACTTAATTGTGTGAAAGTAGGAGAAAGAAAGCAGCCTTATTTGGATAGAAAAAGCAGGGAAAAAATTAAGAAACAAACAAAAACCCCATAGGTTGAAAGAGAAACTGCAAAGAAGAGAAGACAGTATAAGCCTGGGGTTGGCACTTGACCCTGAAATCTAGCTGATGGCTGCATTTGCTGTGCCTCCAAATCTTCAGGGGTGCACTTGGGTTCCTGGCACAGAGGAAGCTAAGGGAAATATTATCCAAGTAGCCAAAAAGTCAAGGAAGGAGTTTTCACCCAAAACTGTTAAAGAGATAGGCAGTGACAGGGAAAAGAGGCTTTAAATCTGATTTCTTTTGTTGGAAGTCAACTGTACCCATTCCCTTTGTCATCTGGAGCACATTTACTGAATCTTTTTAAGTGCTGTGTGTAAATCCATAGACAATTAGTCCAGTCATGAAAGAATGTGAGCTGCTCTTCCCATGTATGGCCTCAGTTACAAATGTGCTACTGAAATCTGATTTTTCAGGTTCTGTTCATAGTAGATTGCCATTCATTGCCTCCAAAAATTTTCTCCTTTAGTATCTGACTGTATCCATCATTCTACAACATTCTCTTCTCACTGAAATAACCTCCACTACTAAACCCAGTGTTCTCTGGCTGCAGCTGACCATGAGTACTAATAAATGACTAAAGACCCTGACCTAGAATGTGAGTGTTCTTGCAGGATCCCAAACTCATTTCTTTGCCCTCAGGCCCAGGTTCCCATCTGGGAGCAGTGCTTAGCCGCGTCTCACTGGGCTGCTAACCTGACCGTTTTCATTATCTTCATTGCTAGCTTGGTTTGTTTTCCCTTTCCTCAGTTTTTGCTTATATCCACATTTGGGTTTTTGTCTTCATTTTTCATCTCTCTTGTTCTTTAGGACTTTATTTTACGGCTGGCTACCAGTGATGAGGTTTTTTGAGAAAGTCCGATAGTACTGTGAAACAGAGTACTGCCTAGTATTCTTAAAAGCATAGCTATTGGCCTGATTTATTATTTATTTTACACAGAGACAGTAGCTCCTCTGTACCTAAATGGAGGGGGGGAGGAGGAAATGTTTAGATTTTAGAGTGACTTTGGATTACACAAACCAAAAATCCCAAGTTACACAGTAGGTACCAACCCTTGGTACTGTTGGTGGGAGCTGAACTCAAGTTACCTTTCTGTTTTTTCTGCACAGGGCTGAATATACTGTTTTTTCTTTTTTCTATCTTTTCTTTTTTTTCTGTCAGCCTTTCTGAAATCACAGAAGTATTTAGAAAATGGAGCACTTGAATGATTTTTGTGAATACACAGCTGGTTAGGTTCTTTGAGCAAAGCAAAACAGGGATATCTATTAAAAACTGGTAGAAACATTGGAGATTAGAATCTCAGCCCATTTACTGATACAAGATAAATGTGGTAGATGGCATGAAATTCTTAGGAAGTTACACTGTGATTTCAGATTTAGATAGAGAACTGTGCAAAAAGTATGTGAGCAGCCCTCTCCACTGCCAGCAGCAAACAAAATCAGCAGCCTACAGGTTTCTGTAATTTCCTGTGTTATGGAGCAGTTGGCACCCAGTTCATTAAGGGTGGGGAGAAGAGAGGTCAGCCCTGCTTTCCAGTCGCTCCTGCTGCAATGTATGTTGTGTGCTGGGCTGTGGAAGTTGTATGATGGCCCAGATTTGTCTTCTTGCTGCGTTCAAAATTGAAAGCAGTGCATGTGTCACGGGAGGGTATCTACAATCTAGATGTGTATGATACCTGCTGCTGTAGCACCCAGATTTACAGTGGGCACTTTGTTTTTTTTCTCTTCTGAAGTGGAGGGTGCTTATCTTGCTGTGTCTTAGAGATTTCAGGCTTTCCTCCTACCTTAGCAGACTAAGAATGTCAATCCTGGCTGTCTGATGCTAGGCACTGAACTAGAGTCCTGATCTGAGAGAGATGCCTGAATGGCCTGTGAGAGCTCCCCATACTCAAGTAATCAAGGCTGAATTTGAATTTAGGTGCTGTGTTGGGTTTGCATGACAAGATTTTAGTAGCATGAGGGGTCATGGGGTGGCTTCAGTGAGAAGCCAGTAGAAGTTTCCCTTATGTCCAGTAGAGCCAGTACTAGATGGATCCAGGATGGACCCACTGCTGGCCAAGGCCAAGCCCATCAGTGATGGTGGTAGTGACTCTGGGATAACGTATTTAAGGGGATCAAACTGTACAGCTTCGGCCAGAGAGAGAGAGAATATGTGAGAGCCACAGCTCTGCTGACACCAAGGTCAGTGCAGAAGGAGGGGCAAGAGGTGCTCCAGGTGCCAGAGCAGATTCCCCTGCAGCCCATGATGAAGGCTGTGGGGAGGCAGCTGTGCCCCTGCAGCCCATGGAGGTCCCGGGTGGAGCAGGGATCCACCTGCAGCCTCTGGAGGACCCCACACTGGATCCAGTGAATGCCTGAAGGAGGCTATGACCCCATGAGGGAGCCAGGCTGGAGCAGTTCATGAAGAACTGCAGCCTGTGGGGAGGACTCATATTGGAGAATTTCGTGGAGGACTGTCTCCCAGGGGAAGGACTCCAGGCTGGAGCAGGGAAGAGTGTGAGGAGTCCTGCTTCTGCAGAGGAAGAAAAGGCAGAGACAACCTGTGATGAACTGACTGCAGTCCTCATGGGGAAAGAGTGAAGAACGGGAAAAAGAGTGGGTGGGGGGAAGGTGTTTTAAGATTTATTTTTTCATTTTCCATGATCCTACTCTGATTTGATTGGTAATAAATTCAACTAATTTCCCCAAGTTAAGTCTCTTTTGCCCATTGGTGAGTGATTTCTCCCTATCCTTATTCTGACCCATAGGCTTCTTATTTTTCTCCCATGTCCAGTTGAGGAGAGAAGTGACAGAGCAGCTTCTGTGGGCACATGTTGTCTAGCCAGGGTCAGCCCACCACAGGTGCTTTATTTCAGCTTTCTGTCTCTGGGAGTTTGACCAAAGCTGAAAATCTGTTCTGCTGTTGCTATTATTACTGTTGCACAGAGAGAAAGCTCTGACAGGTTTGGGATCACAATAAAAACTGAGATGTTACAGAAAGCTGAACCAGATGTATTCAGAGCTTCAACTGCTTCATTTTTCTGCTGCCAGGAAACAGCAGCACATGTGGATGCCAGAGCTGCTGTTTGCTGCTGTCACGGGGAGCTCGTTTATTATCAGAGCAAACCTGAGCACTTTCCCTATTTTTTTTAAACTTTCTCTGCATGTACTTTCTCTCTCAGTTCCTTTCCCCTACCCTCAGGAAAGTGTTAGTTGTGTTGCTTTTAACTGGAAAGGTTCTTGTTAAAATTCTGTCTTAATTCTAGAAGACTTGCAAAGGTGAGATTCTTACCCCTCTTCACACTGCAGATCTGAACTACTTCCCTACCCGAGGGTGGTCTCTGCATGCAGGTTAATGAAACCCATCTCCAGATCTGTACCCAGGAATGATGGATCTATATCTACAGAACTGTGATAAATCAAATGAAATAGCACGTATAAATGTAGCCTTTCGCCATATGGGTACTTTGCCTTGATTAACAGTCAAAATTATTTTGATCTTACTCAAGAGCAAGGCAGTATAAAATCTTTGTGTTGTTTAGGTGTGGTTAGTGCTGTAATTTAAAAATGGGGGATGGCAGAACTGTGGCCAAGGATGGGGCTATGGACACACCAAATGAAACCACACCCTAGTTCTTAAGCTTTCCTGAACATTATTAAGTTCTCCATTAAAATTCACATGATCTCTGACCTGATTAGTGCTGGTAGCTAATTGAATAGGAGAGAGGATTTGTGCCTACTGCTAAAAAGATTGCTCAGAAAAAACTGTGTAAGTCATGAGGAGTTAGTGAGATGCATCTCCTTTAAAATACTCTATTTGAGAAGTTAATAGGTGGGGCATAAGAAAAGCAAAATGTTTAAAAATATATTAAAAATAAATAAAAGGAAAAAAATTGCAAAATCTGTGAAAAGCAGGTGCAGCTAACATCAGATGTGGAAAAATATATTGGCACTTCAAGATCAGATACTGTGTAAGAGAATAGTAAAGTGATCAAACTACTTTGGGGAGCCTTAACAGATGTATCTGCTGTTTCTAAAAATGCATGAAACCTTGAATATTTTGTGGTCTCTCTCCTCCACAGAAAACATTTTACACTTTAGAGCGGGAACTGCCAGATGAAAGGAGAGAGTTATCTAGCTGCAATATTTTCATTAGGATTGTGCAAGATAAGCCATTTCCCATAAAATGGGAGGAGGAGCAAGCAGTGGAACCCACGTGTGCTGCAGCAAGGCTGGTAATTAGAATGTAGCCAGGCAAAAATCACAAGGGGATATGTAATAAAAGGAAGGTTTAATGTGATTTAAATAGCGTGACGGAGTTGCATTCGGTGACAGCCTGGTGACCCAGTGCGGCGGGACAGCCTCCGCGGAGCCGTGCCCCCGCAAGAGCGCTGCCCCGCCATCTGGCCGGGCCCCGCCGGGGACACGGTACGGCCGGACACGGCCCGCACCTCGCAGAAGAAAAGCGCGAATATGGCCCTAATTTTACCTCATGTGGGAGTAAGTCATTTGTAAGAGATTAAAGACAAAGGTACAGTGTACTTTGGACACGTCCTGCGCGTACTTTTCTTGCTCTCGGGTGCAGTGGGTGAGGGATGCGCCGGCAGCGGCGGCTGGGCAGCGGCTCCGCACTCCTGCTCAAGAGAGCTGGGAAAGGTGTGCCAGGCGTCCGCAGGCCGGCAGTGGCAAGGACATGGGAGCTGGGCTTGTTTCCTCCACAGCGTCCATCTGGCAGAGTACTTGTGCTTTAAAGTCCTTTAAAAAGTCCTTTAAAAAGGTTTTCCGGTTGCCCTTATTTAAAACTTTTTTTTTTAAATGTTTTGTTTTTTTCAAGATTTCTGCTTTCTTTCCATCAGTGCGTGACTAATGAGGTGATTTATTTGCTTTCCACTTCCAAACTTCCTGTGCCATCTACACGTGCCATCTACTGTGTGTTCCCAAGTCTGGTGTGGGTGCATGTTACTGTCCTTTAAAGTATCATGGATTAATTTTCACTGGTCCTCAGAGACTGTCACTAACAGCAGGCAGGGCAGCTCCCATTTCTGAAGTCCCAGCCCAAGCTGCTCTGTGTTCCTCCAGGGAAACAACTTTTTTGAGAATGGATCTCAGTCACTTCTCTGTCTGCGTTTTCTGCCAGCTCATGTCTTGGCTCTGAGGGGAATTGTCTGCTTACCTCTCTCTCCTTCTGATTGCACTATGTAAAAGAACTAGCTTTTTTTCCTTGCATGTCATAAATACAGAGGCATAATGGTTGCCTTATTTGTAAGACTACTTGGACCACACCATTTTTTTAGTTGAAATTATTCTGTAAAGTAAACGAGTAACTGGATACTTTATAGAAATAACAATTTCATAAACAGTTTTTGTAAGTTACATATTTTAATTTAAATATTTAAATCAAGTTGATCAGTTATTTCTGAATATTCAGTCCTCAGATTGGATGTTATTGCTGCTGATGTTGAAGCAATTTGGGAGAGGGCTGCTTTTCAGAAGTTTTCTTTACACTCTAAGAGGATGGAGGCAGGTAATGATACAAGTATCAAATGTGAGAACAAAAAAGGATAATCTGCAAAATTGTCAGTGATGGATAATTAGTCTCCAGGGCATTGTATTTCTAATTGTCCCAGGCTGTGTTTAAACATGTCATCAGGATTAGGGGGAAAACATCTGTTTTCTATAATATTCTAATAAAATAACTTACAGACCTCAGGGTCACTTCCAGCAGCTGTATATAACCAGGGTAGAGGACTAATTACGTGAGGATGCAGGTACAGTAATTTGGATGCTGGATCTAACAGTTTCACTGGGACAGACATTGTATCAAGCAGGCTGATGCAGTATGGGCTTTACCTGCAGCCTGCTGAGCAACAAATGTGGCAAGAATGGAGAGCAACAGCTGAAGCTGATCACCTATAACTCATTTACTGTGCTCTGCAATAAGCCTTACAAAAAAATTTATGCAGCAGATGGGCAAGAAATGTTCATGGCCTTATGTGCCTTCAACTTTTGGTAAACAGATACAAGTGACTGTATCTCAGGAATTCCTCACTGAGACTCTTGGGTAATGTGAAAACATAAAATGGGCCTGCTAGGGAAGGATTCTTGAGCTTTGAAACAAGACCATTGTGGATGTGGTTAAAAATAGTACTTGTCACTGTTACAGATGTGGCATTGGTTCATCTGATACTCCTTATACAAGACCAGGATGATGTAATTAGAGCATCTGGTGCTCCAAGTGAGACTAAATTGAAAGTGCCCATACGGCTTAGGAATAGGGGTGTTCCTGGCAGGGACTGTCAGTAGCCAATGAAAGCATTATCATTTCACACTTCTCTGCAAAGCAGGATGGCAGGAGGATCACACTAATGCACTGCCCGTCATTCTGTGGACGGACTCCTGGGCCATGACCCTGAATCACTTCAAAACTGTATTTGGGCTAATGGATGGAGACATAAGAGAGCAGAATGAGAGGGGCTTTCTTTCCTTTTTCAATCTGTTTGCTAGGGCAGCTCGCAGTGGAGCACCAGCACTGATGCAGGAACCCTGCCTGGCATTCCTGGGCAAGGGTGGGCACAGGCCCACACAGGCAGCAGGACGCCTCTAAATCCATGCCCTGCCCTCCTCAGTGCCCTTGTTTCTCCTACCTGGAGAGGACTCAGGAGAGCCAGACGTATGTTTGTGGCAGGTTTAGTGTTGCAGACCAGAGAAGGCAGGGGGCTAGAGGCGCAGTGCTGACAACTGGGTGCTGCACCCTCCTTGAGCTGGGCTTTGGGTGTCTGCAGGCCGGGGCTGCATCTCTGGGCTTGAGGGTGCCTGAGCTCACTGACTTCCTTTAGCGTTTACAGCCTCTCTGAACCTTCATTACAAAAAAGCACCCCCTCCTGATGATCCAAAGTAGCGTGAGACCTTGGGTTTTTCCTCTCTTGTACAAGTTCAGATTAAAATGACAATGGGAAGAAAGACTTACTTTTTCTGTACCATTTAATATATTTTTGATTGATACAAAGTTTAAATGAAACAATGAGCATATATATACACACACTTACACACCCATTCACACATGCACATTCACACATCAATACCCACCAACGTAAGTGGGTATAAAAATCCCAGATGTTTCTTGCTTTTGAGATGAAAGTCTGAGTTTACCTTGATGGATTTTGATTCATGCTTTTCCCCAGAACAAGCCATTCATTCACTGTTTTTATTTCTAACTCTAGTAACTCCACAGTTTCTTATAATTTCTAAAATAAGTGCAAAGGAGAGAAAACATTAGTTCTGAGAGCAGTGGTTTCCCTTTATTTGTGCACACAGTTGGCTCTGATGACTGTACTTGAAAACGCCCTGCTCTTTCCTCCCACCTCCTGTCTCTTTAGAGCATTGGCTCTTTGATAGGGGAAGCATCTTAGCTTTGTATCTGTATAGCTTTTGATACTAGGGATTTCATTTGAAATTCCTTCTTCATAGCATGAATAAATAGCAATCTTATAATGGTTTGTTCTAGGCAACAATACATGAGTCACGCAAGCGGGCGTGCCATGGTAGGCACTGGGTAGCTCACAGACGGAGGAGGGGACAGAAGTTGTCACAGGGATATTCTCAGCCAGTTTGTGCCCTGATTTAATTCTTGTGTGAGAACAGTAGCAGAAGATTTATTTCATCTAGTGTATTTGAGACGATTTGCTATGAGAAGTGAGATGCAGAGAATTATACAGTGTACAGAGCATGCAAGCTTGGTATGAGAATCCTGTTACTGATGTATGAGAAGAAAAGGCCTGAAGCTCTGTTTTATTATTCTGTAAATATGCTGTGCTAGAGGCTCTTACAGCAAGATGAAAGTAGAGGGTTTTTTTTTAATGTTCATTACAAAGGAGTCCTTCTCACACTTGGATGGGTGAATCCTCTTCTCCGACAGTGACTTTGTGTGGCCACTTGTCTGGACAGTCCCCAGAGGTCAGCCCTAATAGAAGGTTATCAAATACCAAGAAATTATAGGCTTCTCGGTAATCAAAGTCTGCTCCTAAGAAGTGCCAGATAATTTATTTATCTTCTTGAAACAATAGAGCAAAAACTGAAAAAAGGAGGATAATATTTTCAGTAGAAACATGTACTACAAAATAATTCTAAATACCATTATGAAAATTATTGTAATTTAAAAACTGGCAAAAATGTAACCTTGAGGTGCCAAATTTTCCTAATTAAAGAACTTCAGCTGATCTCACTGGTGGCATAAAAATGATGCATGTGAACTACTATGTGCAAAGCTTCCCTGCAAACCTATGCATAAGGCTGAATGTTTCACATGTTCAGTTCTATACTCAATACTGTACAACTAATTTCTGGGTGAGTGTAAGCTGCTTATGAAGCTAATTACGGTTAAAAGGTACAAGAGAGATGGCAAGAGAGTAATAAGTTCACATTACTAAACTCTTCTTAAGGTCAATTCTTCCTAACATCACAGGCAATTTACAATAATAGAAAAAAGAATCATTAGGGGAGTAATTGAAAATAGTAGCAAACTGTGATTAGAAACATGGGAAGAGATTGAGGCTTAGAGAAATATGATATTTATGTAAACTACATATATATATATTTTTTAATATTAGCATATTTCTTATTTACTGGGGGAAGGCCCTGGCATTATGGTATGGAACTAGGAAGGACTCACATTCTGCCTTACAGCACTGATACCCAGGCCTAGGATCACCTCGGTGGTCTGGTTATGGATGCACCTTAAACATTGTGCTGCAGCATAGCTGAGAGTGGTCTGAGCCACTGAAACTCCTCCACCTGGCACGGAGCATCTCTGCACTCGCCGAGCCACAGGGCAGAGGCAGGAGGGTAATGCCAGACTTTGGGAGCTGGGCTGTAGCCAGGTGAGATGGGGCACCCAAGCTGCACACGGTGTCCAGGGATGCCAAACACCTGTCCAGGAGGGACAAGCTGGAAGGAGACAGCAGGGAAGGGCCCCTCCAGCATCGTGGCCTTAACGCTCTCCTTGGAGATGGGGAGATGGAGAGATGGAGGTTCAAATCCCTTCAGGCAGAAAAGGGATTGAACATGGATCTCCCACATCCTGGGTCACTGCCCTAATTACTAGGTTAGGGGATAAGAAGGGAATGACAGCAGCTGTGATGAATCCAACCTCTTAAATCTTTGAGGATTTTTTTTTCTTTCTGTTGCAAGTGCCCAAAACAAGACATTTTGGATGAAACAAAGCACTTTCCTCACTGCGAAATGAATGGGATTTGTTTTGTTTCAGCAAAGAAAACCCGAAAATAATATTTCAGATTGATCTGATTGTGGGTTTTTTCCTCCCTTTAGTTTCATTCCATTGCTTGAGAGAATAATCAATTATTTGCACAAACCAATTCGTAAATGTTGAAAAGCACAGTTTGGGCTTTGCTGGAGGACATTTGCCTACAAAATCTCAGCCTGTACTGGCAGACTGTGACCCCAGTGACAGTAACTTCCCGTAGAGCAGAGCTCACTGAGGTGGTACAATAGGCATGGACCTGTGAGTAGATGGGTATTTGTGCATGCCATTGAAATACTGAGCCCTGTGAAATATATATTTAGATTGATTTAGAAACTTTAGTAAATAAGTGGCACTCTATATTCCCTTGACGACTTTCACTGAAAACAAGTGACAGCTGGTCCCATAGTGATTATCTTCAGGAAGTGCAGTTGGGTCCACATCAGTGTGGCGTTTCTTGGGGAAGGATAATGACTGGTACAATCCTTCCTGTAGCTCATTTTGGATGACTGTGTTTGGGTGCTTCTTTGTGGCTGGACAAGACAGTAGGTCATAGGAGTTCTGACGTACTGTAAGTCACTGGAAGGAGCTGAGGTGTGCTGTGAGGACAGAGCGAGGTCTGTGTCTTCAGGCAGATAAAAGCTGAACATCATTATGAAGCCTCTGCTAAGTGAAAAAGAACTATGGATGGCTTTGCCACACTTTTTAAATATTCAGAACTGTGTTTCATTTTTACTACTCATCTGCTGGTTGGGAGTCACCACAGCCAGCACAGTTGTAGGAAGAAAATGTACATGCTTACTCTGCTTCTGTTATTCCCTTCTTTGGGCCATTGTAGATTCCACTGTGTCTGTTAATTGTATTTTATAAATGACATAAATGTACATGGAACATTACAACAGGGAAAATGTGACAACAGTAATACTACAGAGCATAATCCCTGCCTCAGGAGCTTCTTTTCTGAAGGCCTGAACATATTCACAATACTTAGGGAGGGAGTAGTGTGGAGATGTTATCTGCACTTGGCTTAACATGAGATTTGGGGTTCTGAGAAATGGGCAGGAAGAGGAGCTGAGAATAGACCTGAGCCTCTCCAGGGACAAGACATCCGGGTCTGAGCATCACCCATGAGGTTCTGGTGCTCTGAAGAACTCTTCTGCAAGGTGGATAGGAGGTATTTTGGCTCCTCATTCTAACAAATGGGAAATATTTGGGGGTTGTTTTGGATAAACAAAACAAAGATATGAAAGAATTTACATTTAATTTAGTTCAAAATTATCATTAAAAAAGCAAACCCCAAAGTATACTTGGCAATTTGCACAGCCTTGTTTAACACTTCTCAGGTGCAGCACAGTTACTCTCACAGGATCAGGCCCTGAGGGGATGCCAAGAAGAGAAATGCTTGAAAGCAACATATGGAAATTGAACATGAAGTAAAAGCTCGAGTGGAGATAGGTGGGTTCAGGAGCTGTCTTCAGGAGAAGGAGCCAAGGCTACGCAGTGGGAAGTGTGTGGAAAATGAACGTGTGTAGAAACTGAAAGGTATTCAGCAGCAGTCATGTCAGCATAATCCGTGCAGTCATTTCCTCTTGACGAGTGTATGTAGCACATCACAGAGCTGGGCTGTTGTCAGGGGAAGGCAAAGGCAATAGGCACATGTGTGCGTGTCATGGACAGCAGCGATGCGAGGGGATGAGGCATGGATGGGAAGAAGCCACTGAGCAGAAGGCTACAAAAGATGAAAGTGCATTCAAGAAGGGCTGGTATTTTTGTGATAAAACTGACCAGTTGTTCATAATTAAAAATATGTTTCCCCAAGGTCACTTGAATTTTTTTGCCAGGATCACAAAGCTGTTCTAATCTCCACTGGTGTTAGAGCTTGAATTAAATGTCTGCTGACATCTGCCAGGGTAAGTATCTTTGTTTCCTCCTCCTCCTACCCCTTACAGGAAACTTGGTTCATCTGGTAGAATTTAAGTTTTGGAAGGCTCCAAGCCCTAGAGGAAGAGATTTGGGGCACAGTAAAACTTCTCCTGCAAGCTCTTGGGATACCATAGAAAGCCAGTATCTGTCTGATCCAAATTTCCACAGTCCTTGTGCTGATAAACATCTCTCTGTCTTCCTGATGTCCCAGTGTGTCAGTGAGGTTTGAGTTCTGTCAGGGACACAGAAGTGACAGCTGCTTTATCTGTGTGCAACGAGCTACTAAGGAAGGACAGACCACACTTAGGCTCCCTAAGACCACAAAATGCTTTGAGTTTTTGAATCATTGAGCTATTGTTTTTTCCCCCCAAGTTAAACATTTTCCAAGAAGGCTGCCATACTCAGTCTCTTCCCCTTTAAAATTATAGATGGTGTTGCTTATGGCGAAGAGTCCATCCAATTCTGCAAATCTTTAAACACTGATCTCCCCTCTCCCAATTCAATTGGACTTGCAGTCCTTTTTTATCCCAAACCATCTCAACTCTGTAAGGGCTGCTGTACAAATTTAAAATTTCACCTTGCATTACTGCATTTTTATTAACCAGAATTTATTGTTATTACCTGACATCATCCTCAGCCCAGGCATTTGTTGTCACACAGGAGGGGGTATGATTAACTTAAGCATCATGGACTTCTTCAAGCCCTTTTGTTCTGCAGGTGGGAGTAAATTGTCATCCCTGTTGGGTTACATCTCCTGGCAGCCTTTGTGCCTGTTGTGTTACTGGCTCTCCAGAGGCTGGTGGATGGCTGTGGAGTGTAGTGTCACTCACCTACCTGTTTATTCTTCAGTGGCAAGGGTTAAAACTTGGAGAGGCCGTCACGGGCCTCCTCGGTTAAAGGGCCACCACCACAAAGCTGGAGTCACCACCACATCTGGGTTTCTTGACATTTTCCTGGGCATTGATTGCTCGTTGCTTATTGGGATAGGGGGAAAACTGAGAGAGATCACTTCATTGTTTGTATCCAGTATGTTTTTTGTGAGTAAATTGTCAGGATAGGCAATTGTCTCTTTATCCAAGTCCAAGGGATATCTGAGTCCAAGACAGCTGATGACATTATACTGGGCATTCATTTTAGAACTGCTGAGCCCACAGAAATCAATAGTTTTCCATTATCAGGTCCGGCTGGGTCACTAGTCTGTCAATGAGCTGTTACAATTGCTGTACAAGGGTGAACCTGACCAGTCAATTGCTGCTGACAAGAGGAAAACACGCTGACAGCCACGGGAACAAGACAGAACACAGATTTGCACTTCGGTTTACCATCTGAGAAGTCTGGGAGTGGGGCCTTTTCCAAGATGTAGGGCACACACTGTGGGAGAAGAGGCCCCTTTTTCCCCTCCCTGCCACACATCAGACAGGCCTTCCCTGCCCAGGGAATTAAGGTTTGTTTCTGTAGTCCCAAACACCAGAGAACTCACTAAGTGGAGATGAAGGAACCACCTTCCTCAGCGCTGTGTTTTTCCAGCCAGAAAGGGGCGTGCTAAAAGGGACTGCTTCTGTCAGCAAGGCCAGAGAACCACTCCTGCCTGCAGTGACCACTGCTGAGGGATGTGGGCTCAGGGCTTCTTGTCCGTGGCAGGTGCCTGTGCTACACTTGGGCAGGAATGCAGATGACAGGGTTAACTCCATTTCTGCTCTGTGTTTTAGCACTGACTTCCTATCAAATTTGAGAGCAGAGCAAAAATAAATATTTGGAAATTATCCCAATATTATGATTTTTAATTTTCAACTTTATTAACTTCTTTCAAGTGTTAAATCCTGACCGTTTTATTTATGCCTCCGGTCGTCTGTTTGATTCTCGCAGAAGTCAATATTCACTTGTGCTCCATCATCAAACAAAAAACTGGTAATCAACTTTATCACTGGAAGCCAACTAGCTGGGTTTTAAAAAATACACTACCCAAAAGAAAGATCATTTGCTTTAAATGAGAGGAGAGGGAAGTCTTTTTAACAGAGAAGAGCAAACCTTCCTTTACTGGTAATTAGAAGCACCAGTCTTATATGACTTGCAGCATTTGGTAGCTCAAGCCTGCGTCAGATCTCTTACAGCATTAATTAAAAAGAATTTATGTTTTTTTAATAAAATGCTTCATGTTTTAGCCCCTTTTCTTCCTCCTTCCAAATGTGATTACGGGGGCTGAAGGGAATTCAGGTTAATATGTTGACACACTTAACAATGCGGGGTCATGTAGCACAATCCGCTCGGCTGGTTCGGCGCGGCGCGGCCCCTGACAGGTCCCATCAGCCGCTGCCCTAAAGGCAGAGGCGAGGGGAGGATTTTAATTACTGCGCTGTGCGCGAGTTTGCCAGCATTAAATTGAGACATAATTAGGCCCCCGAATTTTAATAATTGTCCTAGCTAATTGGGCAGACAAGTACGCTCTGCAGCGTGGCGTGATTAGATAATTAGTGTTTCCAAATGACAAAATTGGACTCTTGATTGCAGATTCCAGATGCGGGGGG
>VZRQ01003875.1:12155-52654 GCA_013397975.1 Machaerirhynchus nigripectus | reverse complement strand
GGGCTCCCGCTTGCTTCCCGGGTTGGGTTTGCTGGCGGAGTCTCCCAAAGCGCAGAAACGGCATTTCACCAAAATAACCCCAACACCACCCTCCTCCCACAGCCAAGGAAAAACCCAGCCAAAAAACCAACACACAACAAAACCCCCCTCAACTCCCGTAAAACCCCAAACTCGGCCGCTTCTCTCAAAACCCGCGGCCAGACCGCTCTCCTCGCGTGTGGGAGATGCCTCCCGTCCCTCCGCGGATCGGGCAGCCGTGTCGCGGCTGCGGGACCAGGAGCTGCGGCCGCGACGTGACAAATGGGGCGGCGCGGGGGGGGGCCGGGGGGGCGGCGGCCGCCCCTGGCAGACACGGGGGGCAATTATCACAGTGTGATGAAAGAGCCTCCGCCAGGATGTATTGCACCGCTAATTACTGTCCTTTTTCTACAGGCATCTAATGTGAGGAAAAACACGCGGTGACAAGTGTGGAAAAGAGCAAGCACTAAATTACTGTCAGAAAAATAAACGGCGGAGCGCGGCGCGGGGCGGTGATTTACGGGGGCAATTAGTCACCGCCCCACGGAGCCGCTGAGGCCGGCGGGGCCGCCGCAGCATCCCCTGGGGCTGGCCCCGCTCCGGCTCCTGGCCTAGGCCGGCACCCAGCACGGGCATCCGGAGCTCGTCCCGCTCCTGCGGCTCATTTTTTGCCTATCCCAAAAATAGGCGTGCGGGAGGAGAGAGGAGCCACACAAGAGTCACAGTCCGTGTTTGCAGAGAAGGTGCGGATGCCGCGGGTCTGCTTACTCGTTGTGGCCAGTGGCTGGTGCCCAGGTGTGGGGTGATTAAAGAAGTGATAAGGTGCTGTTAAATGAAAAATACTCTTGGAGAACGAAGGCTGGAAAGCTGCTGGACTGGGTGAGAGGGTGGAGGTGGCTCCACAGCTGCTGCATGTCTTCTGGAGGGCCATTAAGCCTCCCAGTCTTGGAGAAGGGCCAGCTCTGCTGCTAGCTGGGAGTGGACATTATAAACATATCTTAATGCTGTTGTTTCACCAGTGTGGACTCCAGGAGAGATGCTTTAATTTGAAGCTAGCAGCAAGAAATGATGGACAATTCAAGCTCTGTCTCAGCCTGGGACCGTGACAGCCCTCAGCCAGCATGTTGTGGGCTTTTGTAACTTTCTGCCCCGCGTGTTCTTGTTGACCCAGCAATTCTTACTTTGTTGGTGCCTGTATGTCATTTTTCATTTTCTAAGGCCTTATTGGCCACCTAGGCCTTATGTCCATTCCCTGAGCAGGGGCAGCATTATCTGACTTTAGATGCATGCTGCCATTAGACCTGCCAGCCTAGTGTCTGGCTCCTCCAAATAGTTGGCACTTGGATAATGGGAGACAGCCTGTCCGAGCTCGCTGCAACAGCTGGTGCCAGCCAGCTCTGCAAGGACTGGTGCCAGCAGCAGGAGGAACACGCCAGGGCCTGCTCACCAAACAGACTGGCAGCCGACCCATGGCTGCCACCGTGGGACAAAGGGAAAAGCAGCACAGCAAGTCCCTCTTGACATGGCACCTCTTGGGAAAGACAAGCGTGTGCCTTTCAGAAGAGGAGGCAAGCTGGAGGATGAAGAGCTGTTACAGGTCCTGGTGGTTTTGGTAAGAGGCCTTCCCTCCCTGCTCCACTTTCCCAGCTGGTGGGTGGGATGTGGTACCTGCCTTTGGGAAGCACTCGAGACTTAGGAATGATCACAGAGGCAAAGCATTAGTGGTTATTTTGGGGTCTGCCCTTAGCTGCCTCTTTGCTTTCTAGAAGTGGTTCTTGGAGGGACATGGGTGTGTGTGCTCATGAGGTGCTTCTGGTGCTCCCTTCCCTTGCAAGGCACAGCCCCACTCCTCCCACAAGTTGTTAGGCAGCCTCCTAAAAAGGGACGTGACCAGCACATCTCTCATGTAATTTTCTTCCTCCCACTGGAAAAATTGTTTGTTTATGTTCTTCAAATAAATAATAAGTATCTTTCATTCTTGTCTATGGTGTGCTTCTTTTCATTATTGAAGGTGAGGTCAGAGTTCTTTGAGTAGGAAATGGAGAGAGAGAGCGTGAACCATCAGTCCCATGGGAATTTCTTCCATGTATTTCAGACTAGTTCCTAAGAGAGTGCTTAGCACAGTTTTCTGCACAGATGTGCTTGAAACTGGTATGAGATGTTTCTGAAGCTCTGAGTGACAATGTTTTCCCAGCATCGCTGGTATGCCCTGGCATGGCTCAATGGCTGCTCTAAAGGCACAGAAAACATTCATGAATCTGACTGTATTCCATGGGAAGTCAACAGGGAGTGTGGAGTGAAGGTTTGGTATGAACATAAATCAAAATAAAAATGCAAGTGGGGGTCCTACTTGAAAGCCCATACAAACACCTCAAAAGTACTTTTTTTCCCCACAGCCAGTGAATATTTCTGGGGTACATGTACACAGCAGAGGGTGAGCTTTATCCCTGTGCCTTGTCAAGCTGTGAGCAGCTATGGTTCTGAGAGCATGTGTAAGAGGATCTGGGATTCCCAGCATTCTTCCGATGTTGTCTCTGACACTGTCTAATGTGAGTTATCTGAGGTCCTCAGTGACGTTGAGTCTCCTGTTCTTTCCTGCTTGTGCTTTCCTACCTGCCAGCTCTTGGATAACTTGCTGCCCCCCGCACCACTTTCATTATCCATGCTGCTGGAGTTTTAAAGGAAGGGGTCAACCCTGGACCTCCTGCTCTCCAGGTAAGTGCTGATCCATGGGCTTTTGCAGTGTGTGAAGAGGTGGATGCATGTGTGTTTTAAGGTCCGATGCTGCCTGCTCACAGGATGTCTCCAGGGATCAAGGGAGATCATTTACGTCCTTTTGGGGGCACCAGGGACACAGAAGAAAATGGAATCCCTTCAAGGCCATCAAGGGATGGGCTCTGTTGGGATGTAACACTAAGGAAGTTTTAGATTCATAAAGTGAATATATGTGTTGTGTTGGGTGGCAGTTTGGGGAGTGTGGCTCACACTTAGCCACTGTCACACCGTTGGTGGGTCAGAGGCCCTACAGCTGCTTTCTCCTGTGAAGTGTGGTGTGCTTGGAGGTCCCACATGAGGATCTCATAGCAAGGGCAGGGGTTTTGGCCCTGTAGAAACCACAGCGACTAATTTTTTCAAGGGGAGGTCTTGGAAGAGCAACAATCCTAAAATGATGTGAAGCAGGTGAGTATCACATTTGTTTTATACAGCTTGTGTCCATACAAATAGCCCCTATTTGGCAGAGCAGCCACAAGCCATCACAAGTGCCTTTATTGCAGGATGGCACCATTTGCACTTGTGCCATGTGAACACACTGTAGAATTGCTGTCTGTTAGAACCACGGTTTTGAAATTAAAATTCAGTTTTTTTGTAATGCAGACATAAGTTTTGTAGCCATGTTTATAATTAGGCAGTCATTATTGCTGTTCAAATTAGTTGTCATACCCTATATCATGATAGTTCCCATTTTTTCCCCATTTTTGTTTTATATTGAGTAATAAGTGAACAGCAAGGTTTTACATAGTATTCAGTGAATCTGGTATTCTGGATGATTTTGGAAAATGATTCCTCGTAATTTTGTTTACTGGCTGCTGTTGTTTACTGGATTGCTGATTGGTCAGTTAAGCCTTCTGTCCTTGGGGCAGCACCAGGGCTGTTGTACTGGTGATATTTAGCAAGTCCAGTGGGATGTTGCTGGGGAGGACACGGAAAGGTAAGGTCAAGGCTTCTCAACCTTAACAGCAAGTAGCTTCTCTTTGGGGAAAGTGGTTCTTAATGCAGAGGCTGCAGCTTTGCTTTATTAGTCTTGATTCTATTATTCAGGCACTTTTTCTACCTGGCAAACTCCTCCGAACCTGAAGAAGTAGCCAACAACGAAACAGTTAAGAGAAATATCAAAATAAAATATTTCTCATAGATTTCATAAAGTATGAGTTCTAGCAGAAAAAAATATTTTGGATTAAATATATTGCACTCAATTCTTCAATCCAGTAATGTATTTTTATTTATCTGAAAAGATTTAAGATGGCCCAAACTGCTTGGATGGCATGTAGGAAGCATTCCAGTTTGACAGAAGCTTGAATTGATTACTTTTCTTAGGGAGGGGAAAAAAAGGAGTTTTATTTAAATCAACTTTAAAGCTTTATTTTAAAGGGTGGATATTGGTAGCTGGAGAATATGTTCTGCCTTCCCCTCATATTGCAGCTGGACAGCAATAGCCAGCCTTCACTTATTTATTTATTTCCTGCACAGAGGGGAGGAAAATATAGGTCCATGAATCAATCTAGATAATGGGGAAGGCTGAATGTAATAAATAATACAGTAACAACCCTAAACTAATGAGCTGTTGCTAAGGTACATTTCACAGGCTCATCCTCTATATAAAAAGTCACTAATAATCCCTTGGTGTAATCAGATGATAAAGCTTTGCCATAAGGCAACACCTGTGCAATTAAAGCTGTGGATTCTTTTGCACGTTTCATTAATTTCAGGATTTTGTAAAGGCACAATGACTACACTAATAATCTAGTCTACTTGACTCCATGTCTGCTGGAAACAGGGTGTCTAATTAGGTAAAGGTAATTAATTAGAGATAAATGGAGCTAATCAGACTCGGTTAACACTAATTCTCTGAATTAAGACATTTTGGGACACCTACTATTCCACTGGCTTTGATGTTTCCCAACAAACACTGACTTGGAAAGGAGTCAGAAATGCTACGTTTATTCTCTTGGAGACTGTCGGCCCAATCCTGCAGCAGCGCTTGCCCCAATAGTTTTGTTGGGGGTCTGTGGGACTCCGAGCTGTGCTCATTCCTGTGGGCTTGCTGGGAGAGGCATCCCCTCCTGCTGTGGCACGCTGGGGCCTTGGTTTGACACCCCTGGGAGCCATTTGTTGTATTTTTACTGGCTTCTGCCAGCTTTTGCTGATTCTGGTATTTTCCCCACAGCTTTTTTTCCTTGATGGGGGAATATTTTTAAAATCTAGGTTGTGCTGATGGTTTAGAAGGGCCACCATAACCTCTATGTGAATGCTGTGGACAGCATTGAAAATGCAGAATACTGTGCCTTACCTCAAGGAAGAAAGGAGGATAAAAGAAAAAAACCCACAGCCAATTTAGAAGAAATCTGTATTATTTAGTGAAAGGATCAGGATTTCACTGGTGGTCTGTGTATTTGTAACTCTTTGGAGGTCATGAGCCTGTTCCAGTGTGGTAACAGATACTGTTTATCTTGCTTAGGTAATCAACTACGATTGCATTCAGGTGCCAGCATCTTCAAAACTAGCAGGGCTATAGGGCAGGGGAGAATAAATGTGAGTGGGACAAGAAGTGAGCAAGAAATCTAGTTGCTTCACTGTTGCAGAGTCCCTACATGCCTCTATTGTGAGATCTGTGTTAGAAGAGTCCCGTTTTGCCTTTTTTTCACGGGTAAATTTGACTTCCTTGCATGAATTAGAGTGTAACACTGGTGGCAGATTTGGTGGAAAGATGCTGTGGCTGGTAGATGCCCCCACTGAAATGATAGTGTTACCACCTCCAGCTTTGTTAGTGTTTGGGGATGGGACCACGCTGGGTCCGTGTGGAGCAAGTGCATTTTAGGAGGTATTGCCTCTTGTCTCTGCATGGTGTTAAGCTACAAAGTAAGATGATTTCCCCTCCCCTGTGGATGGTCAGCTCATTTCAGCTGCAAAGCACAGCTGATGGAGAATTCTTCATCTATCGCTTGAGTGCTGGGAGGGGTGGGAAGCATTCTCCCTGCCTGCATCTAAAGAAGACCAGATGCTTTTCTAAACTTGTATTTCTAAAATACCTAGGCTGATGTTGCACAGTGTGGCACATAACTAACAAGAGTGAGCCAGGAATGAGCGCTTGTAGGATGCGCTATAGCCTGAGGTAAGTCTCCACGAGCTGAGCTACGCTGCCCTCGACAGAGGAGATGAAATAGAAATGTCTGAATACTTCTATTATGAGACACTTTTTGGATTGACCTTTCAGTAACTTGTTAAACTACAGAAAACATTTCTGTTTTCTAGATGCAAAAGACCTGCTGGGTCATGTGGTCCACAAATGCCCCCCTGGATATTTTTAATAGTAGCTTGGTGACTTTGGGCTTTCAGGAGCTGCTGGGGCTTGGGCCCCACTGTTTGAAATAACTTGCATTTCCAAGGATGGAAAAATCCTGTTTAACAGAGTAGTGGATAAAAAGGAATTGTTGCAACTGCAGCATCCAGGCAAAAGAAATGATTTGGAGTGTGTGTCCCCTGTACCCAGGGAGGGAAAGTGCTGCTGTCTCCTGGCTTGGCTGCACCCTGTTAGCATGGAGGTGGGCGCAGAGAGAGGACGGACTCCAAGCCTTTGGTCGGGGCTGCAGAGCAGTGGTGTGAGACCCCAGGCCCAATTTGCTGACAGCAGTTTAACCCCTCTTGTGCTATTGAGGTCACCAGTCAGTCTTCAACCACATTTGTATTTCTTTGTATCATAAGAAATTCAAGTGTTTCACACTCCAGCACAGCAGGTTTCAATCTAGTTGCTGATACTGTCATCTGATGCACTTGTCCTTTTGAGCACAACCCTGTCCCTTGTCCAGGCTTCAGATGCTTTGAGGAAGTTGAGTTCAACACACTGTGCAGGGAAGGGGGGAGATGTTCAGACGGGTCACACAGCTGCTGATGCCCTGTTTGGCCTGACCACTCTGCACCTGCAGTGCTGAGTGCTTCTCTAGTGGGAAGGTGAGCTGAGTGTCTTGAGTGCCTGGGAGTTCTGAACATGTCAGTCTGTTCTGCTTCTTGAATGACAGAGCTAAGATTCACTGTCCTCCAGTCTGACACGCCTTGTCTGCTGCAGGCATGGATCAACATCTACTGGTCTTGGATACCATCGCAGAGTCGCTGCGTGTCCACAGACCTGTTCAGGCAAACCCTTAGGTAAAAGATGGGATTCAGTTCACTTGACTGTGCAGAGCTGCATACAAAGTTCCTTTCCAGACTCCCCTCATTGGAGAGAAATGGGCACTAGCATGGTTACTCTGAACCATTTAGGGTTTCTCACTGAAGTCTTGGCTGTGCTTCACCAGCGCCTGCTTTCAAAAAATCCCTGGGTGACTTCAGTGTGTGGTCTGCAAGTTTATCTGGGCTCTGTGTTTATTATGGTGTGGTCTTGAGCAGGTTAGTTGTGACAGGGGAATGGTGTTGTATTGGGAGTGTGAGAGGGCATGGAAAGTAAAAATGAGTGAAGAAGGTGTGCTGTTTTTGGAATTCAGACATCTCTGCTATCTGCTTTGGGCTTGCTGCAGTTTGCTTCATTTCTTTTTGGTTTTGTAAGAACAAGAATATGTAGTAGAGAAAGCAAAAACCTGTGGCAAGAGAAATAGCATGAGAAATATTGAGACTGTGGAAAGGAGTGAGTTGAGGAGGAGCTGGTGGCTGGTGTCAGAAAGGAGCCCCCGGGTCCCATGACAGAGGGATCGATGGCTCCTCCCCGCCAGCCCAGGCAGCAGCGCAGTGTGAGGGGCTGTGCACGGCCCCTGGATCCTGCCAGCCCCGGCCGAGGGCCAGCGCAGTGCCTGCGGGGCAGAGGGCAGCCTGCGGGCACGGTGGCACCGAGCCCCCGCACCCCACTCCCGGGGCAGCCTCTGGCTCTCCAGGATGTCTTATGTTATAACCCTCGGTGTCCAGCGTGTGTGCTGAAGTGTAGTGCTAGGTGAGAAAGGGCATTTTAAAATGTTCCCATATTCAAACTAAATGCTTTGTTAATTTCAAATGTTAAATACTTTAATTGGCCAAATGACAAGAGCAGAAAATTCTTTAGTAATAACCTCTGTTCAGTTCTTTCCTCCTTCATTTTTCATAACAACCTTCCCACTTGGCCTTTGATTGCTGTTTACCAGAGCTGCATCAAAGCAGTTTCTCTCCATGGCTCTGGGCTACGGTGAAGTCCATAATCCAGCATCTTGTCAGCCACTGGAGTTTTGAAGCTAGCTTCAGTATTTGTGCCAGGAATTGGAACCTCTGTTCTTAAAAGCAGCAGTGAGTTCCCTGCTCTCCCATGGTACACAGAACCTTCCTGAGCAGCTGCTGATCAGCTGTGCTGTCTATTCACACACAAACACTGGCTGTAAATGTCAGATTTTTCAAACAAATACTGTGCTAAAGCTAAGGAATGTGTTGTGGTTTTTGTTGAATGACAGAGGACTGTGTAGAATACCTTATTTCATTATGACCCCTGTTACCTTCCTGTAAAGCAAGTCCAAGCATTGTTCAGAGTGTGGTTTAACTGCACCACAGTAACAAAATACTTAATACTTTAAGGAGGGAGTTCTAAAATTTAATAGTTTATTTTATTATTACTCTTTTGGATATAATTAACTAGGGATGCACTTCAAACTGTGTCCTCCTTGCTACTGAAATGTGTTTTTATGTTTCACTCTGGGGGAAAAAGAAGTCTGTCAGACCATGGGTCTCTCCCTTGATGCACATTATTAGAGTCTTTTTAGAGACAAGCAAGCCATTTTACTGTCATTGGTCTTGTTCAAATAGAGGGTGTTTATCCATGCAGTCCTCTAGGGAAGGGTGTCAGGGAGGGATCACCAGCCAGCAGCTGACAGGGGTACAGCATGTTCATTTGACTCTCCTCCAGCATTGAGCTTGCATGGTTCTTGCTTCTGAAGCAGCACTGCTTGGACACCCTGTCCTGACTCCAGGTAATGCTGGTGAGTCTGGTACTTACCTGGACTTGAGACTATGTTGAATGATCCCATCAGAGGAAAAGGGAATCTGGGCTGGAGAACATGGCAAGGTTGCTGCCAGGGGTTTCACAGTGTCTGGCATTGTCTCCTCAAAGTTTGGCCTTAAAATCCACTCTGTGTACAGAAGAGTGCCTTCTGCTTAACTGCACAGGCTTTGATTTTCACGTAAAGCTAGGCAGGCTGAAGTGTTTGCGTGATAATGCTAAAGAAAAGTTCTATTTGTGGATATTATTTCATATTTCCACGCTGAACTTGCAGCTTCATTCAAAGACATCACATCTCCTGTTCCAAAATACCCAAAGTGAACAGACTGATCCCCCAAATTTGTGTGTGGTTCTCTGGTGAAGCCACAGTGCTGCAGCAGACTTACCTCTGTGAAAAGGTGGACAGGATTCCTAGCTTTCCACCAGCTCTGTGCTTTCCAAAAGCTCAACATTTCTCATCCCATTTCTCTTGCTGCTCAATACTACTCCTCTTGTGGCTTTGAAACATGTTCAAATTAAGTTTTAAAAAGTCACTCAAATCTCCTTTCATGGAGCAGAATGGCACAAACCTACTTCATTTTAAGGAGGCTGAGGCTGGACTTTAGTTACAAAACTGCCAGTGAAGCTCAATATATTTTTGTTCCATTTTTTGCTACTCTCTTGGATGATTCACTTCCCCCCCTTGTATTAACAATCACTAGCTTTCAGATCGATGCAGCTACTTCACAAGTGCCTTTGTCAGCAAGCAGCCAGCAAATTCTTTTGGGGAGTATGTGGGGGACCACATCTGGCAAAGCCTTCCCACCTGAGCGGGAATAGTCCCAGCGTGTGAAAACATGAGGGCTGAAGAATCAACATGGGCAGAGCCTGGAGGCCCACTCATATCTTCAAGTCCCATGATCTGTACCTCTCTGTTCATGCACTACCTGGCACGTGGAAGGAGCAGGGAGAGCTCGTTTGGGGTGAGCGTGTGCTGTATACTGCAACACTAGTAAGGTTTGGAGTAGGGGTGCTGGTGCCTACTGCTTGTGGTGGGAACTGCTTGTGGCATCAGCTGTGCAAATCCTCATGTCTAGAGCTTACGTAAGCCTCCAGATCCGTATGTCTGGGGCTGCACCAAAGCACAGACACTCCCTAGGGTTGGTGGGGTCCCAGGCAGCACTGGTGGTGCTGTGCCTTTGCTTGCAGAGCCTGGCACTTCCTGAGCATGCATTTGTGGCAGGGCTGGATGAAGGAGAGGTGCAGGGAGGTGCTCTGTCTGCTCAGACCAGGTTCTGCATGCAGGCTGTGCCAAATGAAGCACCAAGAGCTGCACAGGCGGACTTGTCCTTCAAATAATTTCTCACATGGGACATACACAACTGAGGGAATTCTCCAAGAATCTTAAGAATTTTCCTGTCCAGCCTGGGTTTTTTTTTTGCTTTAAAAAGGTATTTTTTGTGTGAAGGCTATTGTTGAGGCTTAGGCCAGTTTTGGCTGAGGTTCCTATGCATGACCTACACAGTCCTTAAGCATTGCTCTGAGCCTCAGCACCAGCCCAAAGCCTGTGCAGGGTGCATGCTTTTTCAATACTGATGACGTGATGCTGCCTGGCTGTTCTACATCATGTCCCAACTCTGTGGGCTGTTGGGTGCTGACTTCACCCCCAATCTTGCTGGCACGACTTACAAAACACTTGGTTGCAACCCCTTTTTTTCCTTCAGCCTTATGCCAGGTGACTGATAGAGGTCTTATTGACTGCACTCCTCCTAACGTGGTCTGAATGTGGTTTGTCTTATTTGGGATGCGAGTGCCCTGTCAGCTGGTACCCAAGGGCTCTGCAGGGATCCTCTCCCGTGCTGGTGCTGGGCTCTGCTGCCTGCCTGGCTGCCAGCTCCAGGTCTGCTCGGCCCGTCAGAGCACGACCTGGGGAGAATGACATATGGCAGGAGAAAGGCAATTTAGGGCAGGCCTAGAAATCAGAGGCAGTGTTGTTACAAGCTGGGCCTTGAGTTCACTGGCACGACATGAAAGACGGTGTTGGTGCCTGCTGGAGCTTGGTCTCCTCTGGCTCTCCTGGCAGCTGCTGGCTCCCCACAGCACTTGTAATCCCTGCCACAGTGGCTGCAGAGGGGTTCAGGGCAAAGGATGTGAGTGGAATTAGCAAATCCTTCCATCCATAGCAAAATTCTTTATTGCACTGGATAATGTTTTGGTCAGTTCCTGATTGTGAATTTCTTAGACCTTGTTTGTTTGCTGAAAAAGTTGGAATGAAACATTTTGACATTTCATATTTAATGGTACTTAAAAGCAGTCAAAAGATACACAGTCTGGAAGCACTTCATTTGCTCATTTCCAGCAGAGAGCTTTCTGTCCTCTCTTCCTTGTTTCACTGAGCAAATGATAAACTGTTTCCAAGTTGTTTGGGGTTTTTTTTTTTTTTTCTGGTCATCAAGGAGTAAAGACCACCAGTTCTGACCTCTTGCTAGGATTTTTTTTAGCTGATCTGTTTTGTGAATAACCACAGGTGATATGGTGGCTGGTGAGGGTGGAACAGCCACACCTGCTGTTTGGCTGCTAGAGCCAGAGAAATCTAAAGTGGCTGAATGGGACAGTGTGGAAGCCGAGTAACCTCTTGGGGGCCTTTGCTAGAAGCTGTAGTACTTGTGGTCTGGGTGCAATCTCCCTCATCTTTCTTCAGATGTCATTGTTCGGGAAAGCCAAAAAATGACTCACATTATGGGAGAGATTCTTTCAATACACAAAATTTGTGAGTGTAAAAATTGGAATGTTAAGTTTAAAGGTTTATTATAATACTCAAAATAATGCCTGAGATGTTCACCCAGACATTATCCTGGAATAAGCCATACAGAACTATAAAATTTAAAGAAATATGTCTAAGTGTATGTCAGTGATATGATAGTGAGAGATTTGGCTCCTTGTCCCTTCATTAAGGACAAATTCACCCCAAGGGTGTAGTCTGATCTTGGTAAATAGTGTTATAATAGCGAAAGAATATTGCCTGCTGGATAGCAGACACTGATGATTAAATTTAAGTGTGTATTGTCCACATAAAGCAAACAACATGCCTTTTTTTATTTATTTTTTCTTCCTCCTTTTGTGAACATTCATCACTGGTGCTGAAGATGGAAGATGTGGGCTTGCTAATTATTGTGTTTTTAACTGATAATATACTGTAAATTTTGTATAATACAACTGTGACCTTATAGACAATGCAAGACGTGACAGCAGGCCCATAATTATAGCATGCTGAAGAAATGCTTGTTATTATCTACTATTTTTAGGACCACTGTGCAGAGCCTCTTAATTTACATAAGCTTTAGACATTCACACATTTTCTGTCTTTGCTTATGGATGATAAATTTTGTTCAAATGAAAGATGAAGACGTTGTGTTAGGTGAGAGGTTAGCCAACTGGGAACCTGATTACTGTGAACAACAAAAGCATCAGTAGAAACTGAAAAAGGAGTATTTATTTGAGAAAGAATTGTTTAACCCAAGATTCACAACATGAAAACTGCAACATTCAAATGGAGTCTTGGTACCTTGTGATTTGAGAAGGGGTTAAACGATAATGGGGGAAGAAAAGAAGACGGGAAAAATCCTATAATCTATTTATCACAAGGGAGGTGAATATTGCAGTGTGTTCTTATAAGGAATGAATGTTTTGTGCTTGTTGAGGTTTCCCTGTTGAGTGCTGAGGACACAAGCTATTTCCAGGAGGTTCTGTGGGTTACCTGCACACTGGGCTGCCTGCCCAGCTGCTTGCCAAGCCACTTCTCTTGGTTGTGTTGAAGGCCCCAGCTCTGAACGGCTGGTGAGGTGTCTTGGCTTGGGGATGTTGAGGTGTGGAGCAGAGGCCGTGCACCTCCAGGGTGGCACACCATCCCCCAGCAGGGGTATGGTGGGGTGCATGGAAACTGCCCACCCCTCCTGGGGGCCTCAGCCTGTCTCAGCCCAGTGTGACAGGCTGCTTTTGCCTCAGCAGCAGCACTGGTGCTGCCCAGTAGAGCCTGGCTGCTGGCAGGACAGTGCTGGCCACCAGCAGTGCCACCAGCCATCCGCTGTGCTACATGCAGCAGCACAGTGCTGGCAGCTCCAGCACTGCCACAGGCATGCTGTGTGGTACCCAGGCTACTGGGCAAGTTAGAGGAGAAGCCAAAGCAACGAACCCTGCTTTGCCTCTCTAAGGAGCCCTTTGTGATGTCACAGAATTTACCCTCTCATCTCCCTCAATGAACTTCGCTGGCCACAGCCTGCATATTCCCAGGTCAGAGCAATGTTACAGACCCTGCTCTCCCAGCAGGGCTATGCCCGACCCTCATGGACTGGGCAGACAGTTGGAGGTGCGCAGAAGAGCTTGCAGTGGTTCTTGCTGCACCATCTGGCTGAGCAGAGCACTTAGGACTGCAGTTTTGGTCCAGCAGCACTGGTAACCCGTTGGTGCAGAGGTGCTGCACTGCTCAGATTCCTTCTGCTTTCTGCAACCATCACAAGGCTGTTCCCTGCATTAAAAACCAGAGAAAGCAAATAGACACATGGCTGAGACAGACAGATGAAAGGCTTGTTTGTACTCATTACACTGGAGGATATTTTGAGATCAGATCATCCATCTGAAAATACGACCTTTCGTAATACTGCCAAACAAGGTCAGGGATGTCTGCGCTTCTCTGCCTCTTATGCAAGTTGGAGCTGCCTGGAAGCACCTTCCACCACTATGACCGAGTTTTCTAAGCTGAAGGAAAAAAAGGAATTTTTTCATCAGGGCTTGATCTCTTGTTTTGATGCTTTGTTTGCCCAGTGTGAGTGATTGTGTGAGGAAAGTTATTAGTCAGAGAAGCCAGACAAGTTGCCCCCATACAGTACTGCCATATAACATGGAAGGAAGTCTTTCAGAAAGTAGCCCAAATGTGTTAGGATTTAGTTGGGTGGTTTTTGCTCAGGAGGGGAGCTGTGAGCTGCGAGGGCTGTGTTGAGCATCTGATGTGGTATGTGAGCTAAGCTGCCAGGCTGCAGCACAAACATGGGGCTCAGGTACAGAAGTGTGACCAAAACAGCTACGGCTCCAGCCTCCTGTTCAGCAGACCTTTTGTAGTAGCACAGAGGGGCTGGTAACAGGGTGGGAAAGATGACAATATGCTTGATACAAACTTTAATTGCTAAAGGCCTTTCCCAAAGGCCGATAATGGCAAAAGGTGTAAATGGAGGAAGGCTGTAGCAGCGCCTGGCTCACAGATGGGCTGTGAGGAAACTGTGAATGGCCAAATGATAACAGACTATCCAGTCATTCCAACATCAGCTCATTAGCAGTCTGTCAGATATTTTAATTTGTGTACTTGTGGGCTAAGCAGATATTACAGGATTGCCTCGGCTCCCAGGCATCCCTTTAACTCAGAAGGAAATGGTGAATGAACAAACCTGGCGATGTGAACTGATATTTTTGCACCCTTGGCTTTTGGGGGTCACTTTGAGATCCAGCCAGGGTTGTGTGACCTGTGAAGCCCCAGCCCGGCAGGGGAAAAGCAAGGATGTCTGGTGTGTTGCTGCTGTTGCCCTCAGTCCTGCTTCCTTGGGATGCTGTGTCAGGGAGACAGTGCCAGCTCACAGATCTCCCAAGCATCAGAAGGTCAGTTGTCCAAACGTAATAAATTAGTTAAGCAGGGGGCCTGAGACAGTTTGGGTTAGTTTCAAATAATTCAGTAATTTCTTTATTATCTTTCACTAAAAGAGGGAACCAACCCATATACGATGGAATTTTTTACCTCCTAAATCTCTTGTAAAAGATTCACCAGACCCTCACCAGTCATCTTGTCAAAACTACTGGTAGCTAACTTTCAGATGAGGGTACTTGTGCTAGGTGTTCCCAGTTAACTGACTTTTGGAAAGGTAGTCCCTCCAAACTCCAGCTTTCCAAGTTTCTTCTGGCTTAGGAGACCACCCTTCCCTGAGGAGAGCAGGCTGGTCTGAGGGTGAAGCACACTCCCCACAGGCTGCCATGGCTGTGCATCTCGAGAGCCCAGGCTGCCTTTGCCAGGGCAGGGAGCTGAGCTGGGAGTTTGAGCAGCCAGTAGTGGCTGTACCTTGTGCGTGGGGTGGGCCATGTGCCTCGGATGGGAGATTCATGGGTGCTGCTGTGTCAGTGATGTGTGGCCACATACTGAGCAGGAACAGGCAGGCATTAAATGTCTGGAAGATCTTTTAATTACACTTAGTTTTGTAATATTATCACCGAAGCTGATGAGAATTAAGTCGTACCTCCATAATAAGAATGAATATGACAGGGGTAATGTAGTCAAGTGCCAAAATGTAGTGTCCTCATGGGGCAGAGGGAGTTACTGACAGAGCCCTTCAATCACAGAGAGATCCTCCTGTGCAGCCTGGCCAGCCTCTCGGGCACCTCACACCTCAACATTAGCAGGAAAATGCCTTTATTTCTTTAGCTTAGGCATGTCAGGGATGGCTGTGAACTAAGAGCCATTAAAAATGCTGGGATTTGTCTGTCAGATCACAATTTGGAGATGGCATTTCTTTTAATCCAATTCAGTTTTACATATTGGCATGAAGCATTATAATTGATTGCATTGACTTTCATTGGAATCTCTCAGCTGCTTGATCAAGAAGTGATATCATCTCCAACCAGGCCTCACTGTATGTTGGCATTGAAAATGTTACAGGCACATAGCCACATTCTGATTCATTCCTAATGAGATTTTGAAGTTCACACTATAAAATGTTCTGTCAATTAAGTCAGAAATTCGTAACAACATATTTACTTCAGTTAACAGTGTGTCCTTTCAGTGCAGGGATCCCAGCTGTTACAATGGTGTTTTCTAGTTCCACAACCTCATCAAAGCCCATTCAAATATTCTCATTGTAATTCACATTAGTCTGTGTTTTTGACTGCAAAGAACAGTTCTGTGGAATACATTCAGTGAGAAGGAAGCAGCCTAAAAGATAGTTGCAATACAAATAGCTATTGTTCTGTAGCACCCTGTAGCTGGAATCTGGGCAGGAAAAGTCTTTACCAGTAGCAGGTTTTCTTGTTACAGGTTTATGCTTCCTATCGAGGCTGACTCCCAGGATAACATATTGTGGGAGCACCACTGTGCCCTGCACCTCGGAGGGGCTGCTGGGGGGACTGGTTGTGCTTGTCACCAGTTAACAAAGATGGACATGCAGATGAGGGAAAATAGTGCTTTTCTTCTTGAGATAGCACAAGTCAGGAAAGTGCAAAGCTGGTGGCAGCTCCTGCATTAGCTGTAACAGAGAAAGCAGCTCTCACTTTGCTTCAGAGCACAGAGTGTTGTGTTCTGCTTGAATTCAGTAAGTCCCAGTTTATTTAGCTGGGTTTGTTGATTTAGGAATCAATAAACTAGTAGCAGCTGAAGTGACTTGGTCTTTTTAAACGTGAATCCCTTTTCTTCTCGGCTTTCAGGTGCTGAAGCTCTGACGATTGCTCTGTGGGAGGAGACAGCTCTGATCCAACTTCCCTTCTCTACAATATCTGCAAGAGGATGTTTTACAGCTTCTGGAAAGTATTGAAGTCAGGTCACCGAGTGGGGGCTTAAAGGTGACTGTGGGCATACCTGCCTCTCACGAGCAGGGGTTGAGGGACTGCAGGCTTGGGAATGAAAGGTGGGTAGTGCCTGCTTTGGAGACATTTCTGTCACTTATGCATGCCAGTACTCTGCCCCACTACAGGGAGGAACATCTTAATGTCATGGGGAAAACGCCACAAATTTGGTGGTGAGCCCCAGAGAGTTTGGGACCCTGCAGCTGCTACATGTTTGTGCCTTATTTCCTTTCTAAATGTTCTTGGACTTGGAGTTCTGTGATTCCAGGAAGCAGAGCAGGAGCCACCCGCCAGTGTCAGCACTGCCCACGCAGCAGGCATGGCCAGCCACATGCAGGGGAGATGGCTTTGACACAGAGCTTGTGGTGAGAGTACATTATGTAATATTAACACACAAATGCTTTCCCTAGCCTTGCCAGGGACTTATTCCCAAGTGCAGTTGTGTTCACCGCTTCCTCAGGCTCAAGATCAGAAGCTAAAAAAGAAGACATGCATCAGGTGGGTTTTTTTCTTCTTTTTTGCAAGTTCTGACTGTGAACAACTGTTGAGTTTGATGGGGAATTTCATGTGTTTTGAACTTTGTGAGAGGATAACTATTTGGTGGATAAGTCATCATGTTAAAGGCTGGGAAGCTGCAGTGAACCTGTGTGCTTCTTAAAGCTGCATGGTCCACCAGTTGTGTATTGTTTATTTCTTGGCTTATTTCAGGAAATTGGAGGATCCAATGCTGCACCATAGAAAAAAGACCCTAGAAATGTGCTAGGTAGAGCTGAGTGCTTGTGAAAGGTTTTAATCTCCTCAGTCTGTTTCAGGGTGTGCTGTTCACCTAGGATCCTTTATCCAGTCAAAAAGTTGTTCAGCATATGAAACACCAGGCTCTTGGTGTTTCTTAGTGAGCTTCACGTACTGGACAAATTCCACTCAAATGCACCCCAGCCACCTGTGCAGGCAGAGAGGCTTCCCAGGAACAGCAGCGGGAACGCCCAGGGCAGCACTGGGGCACGGGAGCACTTCCCTTACAGCAGGAGGTTACAAATACCACTTGTAAGGGTTTCCTTCATGCACTTTGAGTCTTTCCAGGCAACTGTGGTGGAACCTTCCTTCTTAACTCCATGTGTGTGGTATGATACCAAACTGTATTACAGCCCTTGCAATACTCATGTTGTCACAGCATATTGTGGCACTCGAGATACAAATGCCCTTTTATTTTCACTAAAGCACTGCAAGCAGCACTGACAGCAAAGCAGCAATATGTGCTGTCTGTGCATGGATAATAAATATTGCTGGCTTGAAATTCCTTTGCACATTGGGCATGGATTGTGTTTTACCACATCACACGGTACAGTGACAACAAAGGAGTTCCTTCCCCTTAGCATAAGGCAAACAACAAACAAGCAAAGCTAGTGTGGCTGTCACTGTGATGATCAGCACCTCCATCCAGGAACACCAAGACTCAGCATTGCTTTCATTTCACAAACAGAGGTAATGGCAAAGCCACTTCCCTCCCAGCTATCAAAAGCTTATAAAGAGACTGTTTCATCTGGAGCTTTGTGTAGGCACATCATACAAATTCTTCACCAGAATACATTGGAACTGTGGCATTGTTACTTTCTTCACCACTGCAGAGGAATTACCAATGTAGCCACCAGTCATTGTCAAAGGGGTTTTCATCCTGCATTTCCTTTTATAGTTTTGGGGTTTTTTATTCTAATATTGCCTTTCTTCTACCCACTCCCCACTGCGACTGAAGGGCAAAGCTTAGTCTAACAAGAGCTAAATGATGCACAAATACATATAGGTAACGTTGCAGCTTTGAAGTCCAATCTAGGAAGAATGAAGGCTCCTGCAAGTTTGATGCTCTACTGGAGGTTATCTGGAGCTGACGAGTTACAAACACACAAAATTATGTCTTTTAAGGACATCATCATCTTAGAAACTGCTGACCTACTTGCCCAATAGAAAGTGACGGAGGAGTTGCAAGTGTTCTCCTCTTCTGCTGTAAGTGAAGCTGGATGCCTGACCCTTTGTTATCAGTTGTTTGCAGATGCTTGAGGCACTTCACAAGTGGCCCCAAGGAGGAGCCTGATTGGATTTTAGCTGCGTGGTTTAGCCAACATCATTTCTTGCCTATCTCAGGTTTTCCGTGGTGGGACCTTTTCCAGGTGCCACTGGGCATGTCCGCAATTTCCACCAGTCAGGAAGTTGGTGGGTCCTGGGCCTTGGTGGACCCAGTGTACTCCAAGTGCTCCTCCTCTGAGCCTTGCCACCAGCTTCTGGCACACTGCCCATCTGTGCTATGGCCACTGCATGGCTCCTGGGTGGTATGGTAGGTCACCTGCTGCACTGGTGTGGGTACTTAGCATGGGCCATTCACTTAAGAGTTGGACTCAATGATCCTTCTGGGTCCCTTCCAACTCAGACTATTCTGTAATTATTGCATTTTTTGTGAAAGGGCATTGGAGAAAAACAATTTCACAGCAGTAGCAGCAAGATTTTGGATGGGGGGGACCACTGCTAGGGAAAAGCTCTACAGCTGGAGAGGCCCATGAGAAGCTCTCAGCCAAAACCTGGAAACAAAATTCAATACAGATCTAATAGACATCAAAACCAAAAGATGATGTTTGATATGAGATGATCCAGGCATTTGAATGAATCTGCTTCTAGTATAACAAGAAGATGGAAAGTCTCCTTTCTTGGAGGGAAAAAAGTTAAACAAAAATCAGATCAGATTGGTAGAGGAGAAAGTGGAGTTGGAACTCCTGTAGGATGAGGGAAAGCAAGAGGCTTGGTCAGGCTGCAAGACAGTCAGAGAAGAGGGGGAAAATGTCTGTGTTGTTGGAGAGACACTGGAAGAGCTCTGCTGCTGTAGCTGACTGGTTTTCATGCTATTTTTCTCTCCCCTGAGACCAGGGGCCAATATTCTACTGAGTTTCCACAAGGCTCACTTCTCTTCAGATTCTCCAAGAACCTGATTCTCCAGAGACCAAGTCTCTGGTGGTGATGTTCTTGGACTGTTCAACCCTCCTGCAAGCAGCTAAGGACATGCACATGCCACTGTGAGGGGAGGAATATATATGCTTTAGGAAAGGACTTAATGGCAAGGTGAGGAAACCTCAGCAAGTTCCCAGTGGTCCTGCTGCCCTGCCTTTCCTCCACATCATAGTCAGTAGCTATCCTTGCAAAGCTGGGTGCCCTGCTGTGGCCAGGAGCTGGGGACAGCTCCCCGTAGCTCTGTCTGGGGAGCAGCCCACGGACCCGTGTGCTACTCTCCTGGGCCCATACTCTGAATGAAGCAGAAAACAGCCAAAATAAACAGGTGCTATTTTTTACTGAATCAGCAAGGCAGCTGGGGAAGCGGTGCAATGGCAAAGGGGATTCATGTACAGGAATGTCTGACTGTGCCATGGGAGAGTGGACAGGAAAGGAGAGCGCTGCTCCCAGGGCTGCTGTGCACGACCTGGCAGAGCCCCATCTCAATTATTTCCAGGCAGCGTCACGCTGCCTCCGCAGCCCACGGAGCCACCAGGCAGGCTGCCAGCAGAGGCAGCATTTTGGCAGGTTTTTAAACGCTGACTGAGCGAGTGTGTGGCAGGCCATTTGTACCATATGGCACCCAAGAGCTAATCCGGTAGAGGGTGCCGGGCAGTGAGGGGGCCAAAGCTGAAATGCCATTTAGAAGTGAAACATCAGCCCAAGTGGCACAAGGCCATAAAGTCAAACAATGAAAGAGACCAAGGGTGGGAAAGGAGCTGGAGAGCAGAGGATGGCTGTGCCCTTGAAGCCAGCCAAATTTCCTTACCTCTCACTGTCCATATTCACTGAGTGCTTAGAAATGCTGTTATGTTGAGTATAAGCATATATTATAAATATTGAAATAGAGATCTCAATATATATGATGTATTTTGTATGCATGTGTTGCTCTGCTCTGGGAAACTCAATGAAGAAAAAGCAGAGCTGTGTGGAAAAATAGGTTTCTGGCTCTGCCCTGGAGTGGGGAGCTCATGCTGATGGCTGCTGTTGCCATGATCTGTACGCAGTAGAAGCTATTGATCTCAAAGGGGACCATCAACTGACAGAATGGGAACCCTGAGCTTCAGCTGGTATTGACTATTTTGGCCCTGAGAAGTCAAGTAGATCTGGTCCATGGTCATCTTGCCTTTGAAAGGATGTTTTATCCTCCAAAGATCAATTGATAAAGTTTTCATTTACAGTCTTGTTATATTAAACAAATGACATTGTGTAATCGTTTTCTCTCTGCTCTTGGGCTCTAATGGATAGCACTTGTCACAGTTATTGATTTTTCTTCTCTTACAGAAATCTAGTACTTCAGGAATATTGAGTCATGCTATTATCCAGACAGGTGCCAGACCTCTGAATGACAGACAACAGGCTGTTGTCACTATAAACACTTGATAGGTGGCAAAAAAAAGTAGCACGAGTGTCATTTATCCACTAAAATACTATGAATAAGATACAGGTTTAGTAGTTCTTTCATGCCTTAGCTTATAAAGAAGATAGGATTTGTTATTGATTTCCTGTGGGCTCTCTTCACTGTGGTGACAGTGACCAGATGCCCTGGTGGATGGTTCCAGTGAGCTGATCGCCACAGTGAGCAGGTTATTCCCAGGTTTATGAATTTCATCTGAGCAGAGCAGGAATGCTGGTACTGACCTGGGTGTTGCTGATGTCAGGAACTTGGGGACCTGTCACAGTGCTCCTTTCCTTCTTGGAATCTCACTGCATTTTTGGATCACTGCTCTGTTGGATGACTGCCTTGGATGAAGATGTCCAAAACAACAAGTGGTTGCAGCAATTTTAAACTCCCCCAAGGTATATGTAATGAAATTTGACTTCAAACAGGATTATCTTGCTCTTGTCCTCACCATATTTAATTTGTATTTTGGGTTGTTTTGTTTTATTTACTGGTGAAGGGTGGTAGTTCTGCTGATCTGCCATGTGTCGCAGGTGTGTGCTGCTTCCTCCCAGCATGAGGGTGCAGAGACCCGTGGGGCTGGAGCAGGATGGCACAGTGTGGTCCTGTCTCAAGCAGCTTTCAATGAAAATGAACATTGGCTTGATCTGGGTATGGAAAAATGCCTGCAATTCTTGTCTTGGTGAAGGGAAGAGGATAAAGTTTAGAAGCAAGTCATGAACTGGTGATCTAAAATTAAAATACTAGAAAAGGATGTCCAAAAGAAGTGTGTGCTTCTGCTTAGCTGTGTGTCTATTTTTCACCGAAAAATGTGATGTGAACGTAAGAGCAGAGAGCACTCGAACCCAGCTTCCTGGATAGCGAGAGAAGAGCTCCAGCATGGTGGCCCTTTGTTGTACTCACAGGCTGCCAGGTGATGGGATGTGTAGGACACGGCTGCATGTTTGCAGGACTGCCCACGCAGTGCCTTGAGGACAGAAGTGACACTGTGCTTGTCCCTGGTTCCACTGTGCATCACTGCCAGGGCTGCATGCTCTCACACAAAGCACTGGAGGCCATCTCACCTCTACTACAGCTCCTCTGCCACAGCTTACCCAGCTTAATGGCTTCCTACAACATCTCCCAGTTCAAAAGAAACTAAACCAGCTATGCTTAGTTGACTCGGAGGAGCTGGTTAGTATGCACATCATTTCTGTATCTGCACAGCACTTGAATAGCCTGGGCCTTTTCTTATTACACCAGTGAATAGTAGGCTTACACAAGCAAGTGAAATCAGCTTCCACATCAGGAGGAAGAGAAATCTGTAGTTGTTGGGGAAAACCTTTCAGGTATTTAGAGCTGTGAAGTTGTCTGAAGCAGTTGTTGGTTATAATACCACCTTTGTCCGTGGCTTGCTGTTTAACAGCACAGTGTGCTGGTGCCAGTGATCCCACACCTTGTTGTCAATGCAGGTGGTGGTGGAGAAGGCTGTGTGTGTTTAAAAAGGGCTTGGGAGCAGCTTAACAGTAACATCAAAAGTACCTGTGAATGTGTTTGCCGCATTCCAGTTGCCTGACTCCACAAAGCAGCTTTTCCCCTTCAGCTTTGGGCTCTGCACCCTTCCAGCTATCAACCCGTGCTAGGTCCCATCTGATTTTTAAATTTCAAAACACTACTTCTGATGCTTCTTCCTCTATTTCCCCCCCTGCTCCTATCTTCTCAGTGCATCTGGCTTTTTCCTTAGGCTCGAGTCCTGTCTAAGCCTGGTAAGTGATTCTGCTTCGTGTGAGATCCAGCTCTGAGCTTTACCATCACTCGCTGTGGAAGGGAGTTTTTGCAGGCTCTTTAGGATGTCTGAGTTGCCAGGTTATCTACTTTCTTGCTGCATGTCTGTTAAAAGAAGCAGCTGGTTTATCTGATGGTATCTGCTGTTGTAAACTGTGCTGCTAATTGTTCACCCTTTAGATATTTGTCTTTCCTTAATGCTTCTCTGCTGTCTCACTAGTCAGATTTCACAAATAGCAAGGGAGCACCTTGGTCGTTTTTCCTCTTGACAAAATCCTTTTCACTTTCTCACTTCTCCTCAGCAGTCCCAGAAAGAAAATCTTCTAGGAGAAAAGTAGCTGTATAGCTATATTTTAATCATGCCTTCTTTGCATCCATGTATGCAGCCCTTGCTGGTGTAATGCACTCAGTTATCCCTATGTTCATCAGATCAGCAAGCCACCCTTTGAGTTTTCTTTCTTTCGTTTCCCCTTCACTCGTGCATCCTCCTTCCTGCTGCTGGGAAGGGTTCTCCATAGATGCCACCCCCCTGGATGCAGGGGGCACAGGGATGTTGGACAGGGCAGGTGCTTGCAGCACCTGGACATGGGGACTTGCAGCAATAACACATGCTGCTCCATGAAACCAGGGCTGGATCCTGTGCAGGCTTTAAGTACCTTCAGCTCCTCCCTCCCAAGCTCTGTCTGGAGGGACACGTTCCTTAGGAAAGCTTTGTCTACTGATATGGAAGATAAAATTATTAACTATCATTTTTTTTAATTACATATTGCCCAGAAAATAGATTTCTGAACCCCCAAAACAATGTAAATACATTAAAAGAACTATTATAAAAGAGAGATGCTAAAGTTATTCTGGATATTGAAATCATAAAACTTTAATCAAACTATTAAGTTCAAGTCTAGATACAGGCTATTTCACTGAGCTTTAGTGCATTTCCCCTTTAGAAGATATTCTAATTTATGACTGCTTAAGTAGAAGGTACAATAGTTTGCATAAAAAAGTGGAACTGGAGGCTCTTCCACTGCGCTGTAGTGCTGCAACCATATCTACCATCTACTGTCAAATGTACATATTTTTTGAATCCACAAATTCTTTTTTTGCAAAATGGTAAGCTTGGGCTATGAACCAGGATTTATATAGTTGTTCCAGGAATTGTTTTTTTAAAGCATGCGACAATAAAAACTTGACTAGAGGACTGCAGCTCCTTGTCCTGGAGGGAACGAAAGCCCTCTTGGTTTTTGTAGAGGTGGCTCACCTGATGATAAAGGCACTGCCTGGAATATTTTGCAGATTGGCGTTTCTGTTTGTTGATTCCATATTAAACAGAATAACCAAGCATGCTGAAGGTAAAGCCCTCGTTTAATTAACCCTCTTGGTGTAGTACCATGTGATTAAATGTGACTGAGCTGCTCCTTGGGGCTTCTGCTACTGAAAATACTAACAATAATCATTTGTTTTCTTTTTATATTTAAACACATTATTGCATAGCTTGGTGCAGAGATAATTACCAATTTTATCTCCTGTGTTTTTCTAATGTTCATTAATAACAATAAAGGGTTGTAGGTTAAAAACTCATTTAATTGCCTTTATGTTAATGACATTATGAATAGCCTTAGCTACAAGATTTTAATTCTGTCCAGTATCCTGTTTCTCAGTAAAGCCCCAGGAGAGCTGCTCATTTTATCAGCATTACTGATTCAGAGTTTTTCCTTGCAGGTGGGTTTTTGTACATAATCAGAATTAATGCACAACACATTTTGCAAGGAACAGAGTAGAAGCTCTCTGAATAAGTAATTAACTAGAGTGCCCAAGGAAAAATGCCTGAGCAAATTTTTTAGCATATTCATAAAACATTAAGAAGAGTCACAAACACAGTGGAAACAATTTACTGATAATATGCTTTCATGCCATTTTCTAACTCTCTTCTTTTTTTCTCTCCTTCTCTTTCCCTTTTAATGAATGGAGTGAAAAACCCTGGAAATTTCAGCTCTCATTAAGGAGCACCTGCCCTTGGAACAGATTATATTCGGAGCTGCATTGGACAAGGACTTATTGGAAGATAAATGGAAGTCAATACTAGGCTTTTTCAAAGTAAACAAAAAACCAGATTTCCCTCTCCATGTATAAATAGCCTCCTCTGTACACCACCTCCTTAGTGCTGAAAGATAGAAGGAAAGGTTATCTCAGTTACTTCTGTGTCTAGTGATAATTAAAACGAAGAGATCCCTCAAAGATGCTGATGGGATGCAGTGTGTTTGGAATACGCCAGTGTGGGTCCAGATACTTCCATTGTTTGGTTGAGTAAAGTATGTGTGTCTGGCCCTTACAGGAAGGGTAGATTAAATACTTCCTTGCTGGTATCTCAGCCATAGGATCTGTCTGTTCCCACTCCCTGTCCTCTAATTTGGCACAGGGATCTCAGCAGTGATTGCTGCAGCCAAATGGAAAATGTTGGACTGAGTGGCTGGAGCAATCCAGCTGCACTAGAGAGAATGCAACATCTAGGCAGTTGTGGACTTCTCTGTCTCCCTCCTCTAACCAGCCTCTGCAGTGCCAGGAAGGGCTCCCTGCCTTGGTGGTCCCTGCTTGGCTTCAAACCCAACTGCTGCAGCCCCTTGCGTGGGAGCAGGCAGTGGTCCTGCTGCCCTGGCTTCCTGCACCTCCAGGCTGAGAGACTGGGCTATGGAGGCATCCAAAAAGGGGCACGTGTAACTCACCGTGTTAGCCTGAGTAGAGATGGGTGATGCCATAGCTGTAGGCAGTGGGTAGTCAGCATTGCAGTCCTTAATCAGTGAAAGTCTGGAGCAGAGAAGTGAGATAGTCTTAAATATCTTCATGTCTGAAAGGTGTTCGTATTTGTGTTCTAGTACTGGCTCTTGAGATTTTGCTCATGATCACACAGACTCACTGTTCAGTGGGACTGCCATCCTCAGGTGGTCAGGTGGTTCTGGGGGCCAGAGCTGCCTCAGGAAAGTGGTGAGTCCTCCAGTGCCTGTGGCGTGATGCTAGAGCTGCAGCAGTGAGGCTGTGGGGCTCCAGTCTGCACACAAAGAGAGAAGACCAAGCATGTCCCAGGGTGGTACCAAAATGTCACAGTGGGCAATGGCTTCACCCTCTCCTTCTGCGGTGGCAAAACTGACCTGGAGGGCTTTTCCTTGTAAAGGTGAAAATCTTGGACAGTTTTTCTGGGGACTGCTGGATCAGCCCATGCTGATCTGCTGGTTGGTGGTTCCTGATGAAGAGGCAGTGGTGTGACGGGCTACCGAGGACCGTCGCTTCAGTTCAGTGCGAAAGCAGTGAGTTGGAGCAAAGGTCCTGCCCTGCCAAGCCTGGCCTGTTTGCCACTGAAATCCCTGCCAGCAACTGTTCCTTTAATGATCTTTTTGACAGGCAGAGAAAGCACCATTGTTTGCTTAGTTTGTTTAAAAATAGATTGCTAAATTTGCAAGCCACAGTTCAATGCGTGTCTGAAACCTGGTGCCCCAGGGTGTGCGGGAGCATCAGTAGCCGCAAACATGGCACGAGCTTGTGTGGAAATGGCAGCAGTAGGGAGGCTAATGTGATTAAGTCGTGTACAACTCAATTAGTTTCCCTTTTCCTCCCATGGTAGGTGGCAAGCCCGGCTGGTCACTTGCTGGTGGATGGAGACATTGCATTCAAGGTCACGCTGAGTGCATGGTGGCACCGAACTCACACAGTTTCAGTTTGACCCTGGCCATGCGGGGCCACTCTTGCAGAGCTGGGAGCAGAGGACAAGCAGCCGTCTGGGTCTCCATCCTGCATTGAAAGGTAAATCTTGGCAGGCAGCATCCTTCTGCCAAGTGAGGACAGTACTTAAAATGCTGAAATTTGCCTAGAGAGGGCTTTTCACATCAGGGTTTAACCAGCAAGGCAACACTGGAGAGCTAAGTGGGAGAGTGCTTTGCCTGTGCTAGTGCACAGACTGAGTGTGCATACCCAGTGCAACTAAAGCCCTCCTACTCTCCTGTTTAAAACACCAAGAGAGCAGAATCTGTTTTCTAGCATCAAAGACATCAGAACAGAGTGTTACCCATTTAACTGAAACACCTGACTGAAGAGACAGGACCAGGAGTTGAAACATCCATGTGCCTGTGATGGGCACCATGTTTTCACATCGAGTTTTGGAATGCAGAAGTGTCCCGAATGCAGAAGGGAGTGAGTAAGCACATCTGCATGGGCAGGGGAAAATGAAAACTCATTATGGGGGAAGGAGATCCCAGAGAACAAGAGAAGCTGTGGCCAGTCCCCATCCCAGCCATGCAGCTTGATCCCACCAAGTGGTATTTCCAAGTGGACAAGACAGGGTTACAAATCCCAAAAAACCTCAGGCTAAAATCAGTCTATTCCACAAAATTCTGAGAGGATCAAAAACTAGGTTGGGGGTGGAGGGACCACCCAGATCTGGACAATCTGGAGACATCCTGCTTTGTTTTGACTCTTTTTCAATTGTCTTATGACTCTCTACCTTACATTTTGAAATGAAAGGCCATTTTTACATGACTAAAGTGGATTGCTTCCACCAGAAACTTTTGGAAATGTGCATTGTCTCCCCACAGTTAGGGGAAGACTAAACCTGAACCTCCTTTCTTAAGAAAGCTCCCTCAAATAAATGTTTTTTTTCCAAAACTGCAGACCAGTTCTCCGCTGAGCCTACCTTAACCTGTGCCCTGGGTGACTGTGCTTTGTGGCTTGGTGCGATGGGACCTGAGCGGTTACTTGGGAAGAAACATCTGTTACATGGTAGGAGATCCAGCAACCAAATGACAACTTAATTTCTGTCTATGGGTGAGATAAAACTGGATTCTGACAGTTCTGACTTATGAAAGGAAAGCATTTAAAGAAAGCATGCATTTTGTACCTTCTATTTTCAAGTAGAATTATTTTCTGACCTAATATTTTCAGCCTAAAATCACTGTGTCAGAGTCCCTTTTTTCCCTGTTTAATGGTAAGATTAAAGTGTCCTTCCACACTTCATTAATTTGTGTTTTGTGTGCATCTAGCTAACTATGCAACCTCTAGGCTTTTGATTGTATGTTACACCATTTACTATTATAACAACTTAGCCATCAGCAAAAAAAAATCCTTGAAATGAGACCAAGCTACTTCTGAAAATCTGCATTAGATATTTGAGTCTTGGAGCTAGCTCTGTAAAAGGTAGGGATTTAAAAATAACAAAACAAAACCCATGAAAATTATCCAATCCATGAAAAATATGCAGCCTCAGCAACATGGAATCACAGCAGGTACACTCTATCGGTGCAGAAGTGATTGCAAGCCCCGACTTGGGGTGGGGTCTAACAAAAGGGTTAATGCCTGGGAGGCACCCGCACGGGGTAGCCCCTTGCCAAGGTCAATGGGAGCCCTGCCTGCTGAGCTCACGCAGGATCAAGCTCTGTTTTTCCATGATGTTTAACACAATTGGGTAATGCAATGGTTTCTTTGCACTCTGTAGCTCCATTTTAAAAACTATTGCTTTTCTGCAAATGACCTAATCTATTTCATTATTAAATATAAAATAATGGAGAAATTACTTATGCACTCTCTTCTATCCTTTTTTTTTTGTGGGGGTGCAGGAAGAGGAAGATAGGTAATTGCTTTTAAATAATGCTTTGTACTTAAATGCTAATCTGATATTGTGAGTTGACCCATTTCTTAAAGCTAGGCATATTCTCTAACATTTTGTGGTGGTAAATATGTAGACCTACCACTTACCCAGTAACAAGCAAGCATATTTGCAGTAGATTGGAAAAAAATAAAAACGAACTAATGTATATTTTTCAACTTCCTGGTGCTTTAACCTTTCTTAAGAAAAGACTCGGGGGACATAATTGAAGGAAAGTGTTTTTCTTTAGCAGATGGATAGCTTTGCTCAGATAATATTTTAGTTATGCCAATAAAATGAAGGGTATCCAGAAAACCATGAAACTGCCAGCAGTTGTTAGTGTACGACTATTACCAAGGCAGAAATGAGGCCAGAGCAGTGATAAATGTGCACATCTCTCCCTCCATCAGCTGAGGAATGACCTGGATACACTTTACATCTGAGCACCAAGTGGGCCAACATTTTTCACAGCAGCACTTAATAGTGGACATTAACTTAGCCCTCTCCAAAAGGGCTGACCCGGAGGCTACCCTCTGTGGTTCTCCAAATTGTAATCACTTCTGCAGTCTGTAATTTTATCAAATCGCATGCACCTTTTCCAGCCACTTATTGGCCAATTAAGTCAAGTTCTCACTGAGGGGGTCCAGCTGGCTTCAAGTTATCTTAGATGAATTGATTGAAGACATTCTGCAATCTATGAACCCAGTTTAATGATCTAGGTGATAATACTTGTAATTCTTCTCAGTCAAGGGAATTTGCTGCAGCTGTTGTCTGCAAATCCATGTTCTGATACAGCGAAGTACCAGAAGAGCGTTAATCCGCCCTCAGAGTTTATAGTGATGGCTGCATTGTGAAATGGGAGATTTAACATTCACATAGCATTGCCAAGCAGAGACAATTTTTTTGTTGATGTATTTTTATTTTATTCTATTGTGAGTGTTAAAGAGGTTACATGGAAGAATACATTATTGATAATACTTAAAATTGGAGACTGTACAGCAGTGTGAAACAGCCTACTAAAATATTGCATAAAATGTTTGAGCTGGAAAATGAGGTTTGCCTCAGAGCATGAATATACCATTTTTAAAATTCGGAGGTGGAGCAGAGCTCCTGAAATAAAGCCACTGAGCCAGATCTACTCCCTAAGATATTCCAAGTATCTGGAGTCAGTTTTTCTATGCAAGAGTTATGCTGGTATAAATGAATCATTTCTGTCTCTTTTAAAAAAAAATTATAAATCTTTCATTGATGACATAAATAAATACATGGGAACAGGTGCTGCTTTCAGCCATGCTAGCATAAATCAGGAATAACCTCACACTTACATGATGTAAACTGATGAAGAATCTGCCTCTGAGACTGGAGTCCTTCCCCAGCTTCAGAGCGCTTGAAGTGCAAATGAAGGAGTGCCATACACTCCAGGCCTGTGTCAGAGTATCTCCAAGACCTGCAGCTGACTGCATGAGGACCTGTGAAAACAAAGAAATAACTATATTTTCTTGCTTTGGTGGTATGTGCCTCTTTTCTGAGCCCCAGGAAAGTTAATCCCTCCCCTATGAAACAAATAATGCAACTAGAGCTAGGTAATATTTCTCATGTTGAAAATTCAAAATATTTAGTAATGAAATAATCTATAGTGCATCTGTGAAGTTTCTGTTTGTGAAAGGGGGTGGCTGGGGTTTGATTTCCCTGAAAAAGCAGCAGCTGCTGTATTAATTTATGCTTTGCTGCAGACACCCATTCGCTTCTCAGTCCCAGGGACTTCCCTTCCACGAGGTGTGACCGAGCCCAGCTCTGCCAATGCCCATCTTGCTGAGGAGCTCTACTGCTTTTGATGAGATTTGGTTTTTTCCTTTTTTTTTTTCCTTTTTGCTGGGAAAAATAATTTTTATGGGATATATTTTCAGAGAGTTATGTGAGGTTTCCAGCCCCATCCAGCTCTCCCCATGCTCTCACCTGCTGAACCTGGCATCAGAAATGTCTTGGCTGCCACGGGCAGAGGACTGTGCTGGGTGAGCAAGGCCCTTCTCCCCACCACAGCCTCAACCCACCTTCCTGTGAGGCCAAACCCAGAGTTCAGAGGGGTTTCTCATTGTGTGTGTGGACTTGGATCAAGCTGTGTTGGCAAACGCAGGTCTGTTAGTCAACTTACTGTATGTATTTCAAGCATGAGTCTTTGGGGATTTTAAAAGTGCTGTAAAGATGATATCAAATGAGGATCTTCTCTCCTGAGAATTTGGCTGGCTGAAGGAGGTTGTGTGCTCCACAGATTGAAGAAATGGAGCTGTTTTGCCTAGGTGTGCTGCTGGTGTACCAGGGGAAAGCTACCTCTGGGAGGTCCCTTTTCCAGTGGCAAAGCAGGGATGATGGCACCAACTTCTGCAGATGGCTGCGAGCTCAGGACATTTGGTGTCAACATCGTTGTGGGTGGGTTGGACTGAATCCCTGTGGATTCACAAGCCCTGGGGTGATGAATAAAAGATTTATCTGGGTTCCTGGGGCCACCTCCCTGGGGAAGATGGGCCCATAGTGAGGGTCCTCATGCAGTTCCTTTACTGTGGCCCTCTCCCCCAGAAGATGCTGTGGCTGGGGTAGGGATGTCTCTGCACCAAGGGCTGTACTGGCTGGGTACAACACAGATTTTCAGGGGATGTGGGGGAGAAGAGGGTCAGATGAGCGCTCTGCCATTTATGAAATTAGTGAGCCATAATTTCATACGTGCATGCAGTAGAAAATGTCTTTGATGCTAACCATAGAAAATAACTCTGAAATTAGCTGCACCAAGGGCATGCTCCTGCCTGACTGGGTTGATCTGCACAGAGCTGAGCCTTGGTGTCGCGTTGGCCATGCTTCAGTGGACGCACATTGTACTTGCCCTGCTGTTGTTGCTCAGAAGGGAGAATGGGGCCAGGGATCTCTCCCTGTAGCAGGGCTTAGATTAAAGTGTATATGACTAAGGAAGCTTGGTATGGCCACAGAGAACATCTTGTTCCCTATTTTTAGCCACAGGCAATGTCAAGTACTATATGTTATATGAGTGCTTTTCTCCAGTCCTGTAGGCCTTGTTTTAGAGGTTGACTATGAGTCGAAGGGCTTAGTTTTAAAATAACAGTCTTACAAAAAATATTTGGTTTTTTATCTTTGCCACCCGGAACAGCAGTACCCAAATGAGGCGGCTGCCTTGTATGAGACAGAAAGAAAAAGCTCTGCTCTTGCAGCTCTGCAGCATCTCTTGCCAGGGCCAGGCACTGCTGTGGCAGCAGCTCTGGTGCAGCATTACATTTTCACCACAGACGCACTAAAAGGAGAGGGTAATTAGTATGGCTGCCTTTGATCCTCTGCTTGAGAGGGAAGAGAGAGTTTAGTCAGTAATACCAGCCAGCTTCCAAACACTTTATGGATTTTGGCAAGAGGCATCACAGTCATAACATTTGAATATTAGCACTTTATAGCTCCGCCACACTAACAACTGCTAATTAGGCAGCTTGGACATGGCTGAGAGCTGCCTTGAACCTTGTGTAGTAATTTACACCTACACACAGCTACAGCTCTGATATGGGAACATTTTACACCCAGTTCACATGTACGGAGACGATTAGCAGCAGTGAAGCCAGCAGAAAGCCTGATATTGGATTCCTCTTGCGTTCCCCCCTCTTCTCAGCATTTAATTTTGCTTTCCTGGAACACCCAGAGGTAGGGTGTGGGAAACCCCTGGCCTGCCATCTCATCCACCACGGCATCTTTGGAGAACTTGCTGTGCTAAATCCCAGGATGGAATTTATTTCAGCAGAGCACAACCACTTTTAACTGGCCTGGGGACTTCATCCTCCAAATAACCTCCCGTAGCTTTATCAAAATCCAGAGATGTGTTTTCTCCCCATGACAATAGATTTTTTTGCTTGGCCAACAGCAGTACTAAAGTTGAAGTGTTTGATGTTTTCTACTTGACAGTTGTTTTCTTCAGTTTTCATTGTGCTCTCTCTCTTACGTACATGGACTTAAAAAACCACTATCCGTGATCTGCTGCCACCCTCCCCTCTCCCCCATACCTATTATTAACACTGAGGTGATGAGGGTCTCTGCTCCTCATACAGCCATCTTCAAGTAGAACACCAGCACTCTGATGCTCTTCTGCAGCTGGGTGTTTGAGGTGTGATAAAGAAGTGGTGAGTGTGGGTCTCCTGCCCCAGAGATGACTTGAGTCCCTGCTGCTCGCCAAGGTTCTGTCACTGCTGGGGTGAGCCATCAGCTGGGGCACATATCCAGAAATCTCCTACTGATGGAAGTAGTCTCAGCGTCACATTTCTAATGAGCATCGTGCTAATGGTGTCCCCAGCCACAGACTTTCTCCTGCTGAAGGCAAGTTGACATCTCATGGAAGAGCTCTTCTTCATCTGCTCCTCCCCCCTGGCTAACAGGTAAAATGCTGGCTTTTCTGAGGCTCCTTCCTCAGCTCCATACCAACCTTGTTTCTGAGCTGGTGGGAGCCCTTTGCTGGGCTGGGTTACCTCACTGGGAGCAGAAGTAATTTCCCATGGTCCCTGGGAATGGAATGGGAGTGAGAATAACCTGGGGATCGGGACAGTGGCTGCTGGTTTGCAGTGCAAAGAAAGTGGATTCGCCAGAATTAGACGCTTTTTTGTTTTTTAAATAATACAGTTTTCTTTTCTTTCTTTTAAAAGAAAGCAGTTGAGGCATTATATAAACAAATTTTAAAAAAGGTCAGCCTGATGGATATATCTCTGGGAGAAGTCCAAGATGCTTACCTCATTATTTCTTGGACTACTTTAAAATCAAATATGTCTTTCCCTTATGATATACTGTCCTCGCTGCTGCTGGGAATAGACCTGGATTGCATTTGCAGTGATAGGTAGAAGAGTGTGTATGTGTGTGTGTGTGTGTTTTTGCAATTTTCTTACTATTTTTATATTTAATTACTAAGATCCTAAGCTGTGGGTGCTTAATTGAAGATGTCTACAAATGGCCACAGAACAAAGCATAATTGTGAATTTCTGCAGGGTTTAGACTTCAGGTGTTTATCATGGCTTGGGAATTTGGGCTTTTTTCTGAGTCTGCATTGAAGCTCTATAATAAAAAGGAAAGTTAGCCATGAAAGCTTTCAATCAAATAAACAACAAAAGGGCAAAACTGTATTTCACCTTCCATAATTTGATCTGTAAGAAATGTAAATCACTCATCCAGAAGAGAGAGATTTTCAATTAGTCCTCTTTTCTTAAACATGCAAATCCCCCAGCCATGTTTAGCAGCACAGTTTTGCCCTAACTCTGCAGAGAATTCCCAAGCAACCTTTAATAGACGGCCATGCCTTCAGGCTTGTCCACTTATGTTTTCTCTCCTGCCTGGGCACAAGATAGATTATGCATATTATTATTCATAAGTGCCACCTATTGAAAGCATAACCACAGGCACGTTTGCAAATGGTGGGATTGCCCCAGCTGTCCCCGTTCATGCGAAACATTCCTGCTCTCCAGTGGACCCCTCCAAACCATTCCCTCAAAATCGATGTTATTTTCTTGCCAGACAACCTGGCATGGAGAAAGATGTCCAAAATGACCCATGGATTTCAAAGTTAAAAAGCTAAAAAAGCTAAAATTGAGGGGACTATTCCCCATTTTCCTTCTACAGAAGTTTTTCCTGATGATGCTTTTGTTGCCTCTCCCTGACTCCTGAGGCTACTGCTGCCTTGAAGGGTGCTGGAGAGAAGGCTTTAGCCCAGGGTGCCTGAAATCATGAAAGGTAGGATATGATATGAAATACATGTTCCTCATTAAAGAATGGGATTTCTCTTAATGGTGCAAGAAATAATAAATAGTACAGAAGAATTAAGAAGTAAATAGATAAGAGTCCCACATGACTGGATGTTATTTGATCGTTCTTAGATAAGGGGTAAATGTAACTGCTTTACAGATGAAAATTCAAGTAGTTTTAGAATAAATATATGTTTTTTCATCTTCTGTTGCATTTTAGACCATTTTCCTGAGAATATGAGTGTGTTTGTATAAAGAACAGGCTTTTCCTTTACTCAAACACACAGGATACAAGTAATTTTCAGTTTGCCATAAAAATGATTTTCAAAAAAGATATAATTATGAATTAGGAATACCATTTTAAAAAAAAGTCTTGAATGCTAGTGGCTAGAATTAAGCATAGCCTTATGTTTCTTCAAAAGGTCAGTTGTGATTTTAATTACTCTTATGTAAGCTAGCTGATGTTTGAACTGCAGTTATAATTAATATACATGCCTTATTGCCATGTTATTGCGTTTTTGATCATGGCAGACTTATTATGTCTGGACAGTCTGAACGAACATATAAATGGATGTGAACCTCTTTGGGCTGATTTTCTGTTACACCAGATTTGTGGAGATATAACAGCAATAGCTCTGACTGCTCTGCACTGAGATCAATCTGCGGCATCAGAGTGGGGCAGGAGAGGCGTGCGTTCAGTGATGGGAAGCACTGCTCCAGGACAGCTGGATGGATGGCAAGGAGGTGTAAGCAAGGCCTGGAAATACAGTTGCAATGTCTTCCTTCCTTAGAAAAGTTTCCAGAGGGAGCAGCAGTCAGGAAATGTACAAGAGCCTTCAAGGGGTTTTCTTCTCTCTCTGTGGAAAGGCATAGTAGGAAGTGTTTTCCTTGGTGGTAGATGGAGCTGAGCTGTGTGACAAAAGGTGCAGCTTGTTTACTCTGCAAAGGGCTCTCATTTTTGGGTTTCAGAGAGCAGCAAAGCCTGGGAAGCTGTTACTGGAGCATCATCACATGTGCCTAAGCACAGCCCCACTAGCAGTGGTAGCTGCAGGAGTCCCCCTGCCCGTCCTGCCCTGCCCTGGAGCTCACAGGCACTGGTTTGGCTGCAGCCCAGTCCAAGTCTGCCCAAGGCATTGCTGTTCTCAGGTACCAGTCAAAGAGTGGCAGAACAAAAATTTTGTACCCTAATGCACATTTTCAACACCCTTTGTTTTCCCTCTAGAGGATGAAGGATGCCAGTTTCTGTCTCTGAGAGAGTCCTGAGCTGGGCTCTATGTTGGCCTATCCCTGGTCCACCCCCAGCACTGATTGGAATCCAGACAGCAACTCCCAGACATTGGCTGTGATGGGTGTGGGTTTGGAAAAAGGATCCTCACACCACTCTGGAGATCGGACAGGTACCTGCTGGAAAACCCACTGAAGGGTATTAAAGCCTGACAGAGGTGTGTTTTCCCCCCATGCTGGGGGCGGCACGGGGTGGGAAGGTTAGTCCAGGGTGGTGGAAGGAACAACAACTGAAATACCCTGAAACTGGGGAAAACCAGGGCCACAGAGGCTGTCTGGGCTCATGCTGGGAGTTGGATATTGCACGCAGGTTTTTGGCATGCCCTACGGGGAATTTTTAAAATAGATGCAATTAAAGGTTAAGTGTAAGTAAATGGTGCCAAAGATGCGCCTTTAACCCCCAAATAGCTGGGCTCCCTGCTGGAGGGGGTTTTACCTGTACCCCTGGCTTTCAGTGAAGCTTATGGGAAGTATGAGCATACCTGTTCCTGCAGAGATGTGGGACACCCCAGAACATGCACATCTGTGCTGCTGCCCTTGGCATAAGAGAGAAAGTTGGGAAGGAAAGCTCAATACCTCTGCTTGCTGCTGTGTGTTTGGTGGAGGTGAGCATAAGAAAAACAAATGTCTCCATTTCAAACATGCTTGACTTGTCCCTCTCTCACCCCTGGGACTGGGGCTGCTTTGCCCTCCTGTTCATTTGAGTGGCGAAAGGACAATGGTGCTGCTCTGAGCTGGGGGGCTCCCAGGGGCCAGGGTGGGAAACTTTCCTCATGAGAGAGAATGGGTGTTATGGCTCCTTCTCTCTCACACTTTCTGCCAGGGACGGGTTAAAAACTGAAGACAGCTCTCCAGCTGCCCGCGGAAATGACACTGGACCTCCTTCCTCAGAGGCAGGGGAGACATGTTCAGAAGTTTATGCAAACCTGTGGAGAAACCAGATTCTTTGTTTTTTAAAACCCTTTTAAGTCCCTCTTCAGCCCATGAGGCCAGCCTTGGACACAAGTGTCTTGGATGCCTGGATCTGTCTTGGAACATCCTCTGGGTGCTTTTAAAATAAAAACTCCTGCTTCCATGGCGCTGACCCTCCTACCATCCTTGCATTCCCTCTCTATAGTGGTGACCATTGTCTCCTCTCAGATGTCACTGGAAAACATTGCTTAACCTCAGTGCATCTCCCTCCCTCCCTTCACCACTATTAACCTGTGCTGTAATTGCGTTGGTGGCTGTGGGAAGCACTGGAGCATGGCTTTCCTGGGAGGCAGGGCACGGGTTTCTGCTGAGTGGGATAATGGGCTCCAGCCCTGTTGGTGCCCTGGTGAGAGGAGTGTGTCCCTCTCTGCTCCACTTGCTCCTCGGCCCCTCTGCTGAGCCTGCTGTCAAGGGTGACAATTAGTGTCAGCCTCACGGGCAGCCTGTGACAGGGACACCTGTGTGCCCGGGCCATGCAGGCCACGGCCCTGCCGCCACCACAGCAGCACAGCTGTCAGGCAGGGATGGCTCTGCCACAGCTGACCTGTGCCCCTTTGGAGCCGGTGATTTAAGAGGTGAAAGACATAAGGTGCATTACCCATCCCCGGCAAGGCACAGCAGCTGAATGGTTCTGGAGCCCACAGCTGCAGTGTGGGGACCTGGGTCCTGGGCTTGTCCTGCTGCTGGGAAATGCTTGGTAAAGATGCAGTGCTTTATCACTCTCTGTGACACTATGTTACTTTACAGTGCTGTGGTTTACAGTATGTTTAGAAGGCTGGATCAGTTTCCATCCATCTCTTACTTTCTACCTTGCAACAGCTGCTCATTGCTACATTTGTCTTTGAGAAGAAGAGGGATAATTCTTCACTCCAGTAAAGATAAATATTGTGGAGGATCACCTGTCGTTTGTGGGTGCGTATCATACAGTGTGTAGTGTGAGCAGATGAACCCTCTACATGCTTGCAATGCATAAACGCTGTATATACATGAGTGCGTGCATGTGTCTAATACTGGTGCGCCCCGACATACCCGAGGTTGCGTGTATGGTGGGCATGTCTGCTCCTCTCTAGAACAGCTGTATTCATATGTGTACAATTGCACACATAAACATTGTCAGAAAAAACCCCAAATCAAGTCACTACAGATAGCATCATAGAAAATTAAAGACGAAGCTGAGAAGAGACAGCATTAATAACCGAGGCTGTAATGTCACCAGTCAAGTAAGATGCCTTATGGAGAGAAAAAAAGAGCACATGGAAACCTTCTAAGTAATACACACAAGCATCATAGGCACCCACCCCAGGAGCACATGCATTTAATGGATGTGTGTGTGTGTGTGCGGGTGTGTTTTATGCATCTGGAAAGGCTCCCTGAGACAACTGAACACAAAGCCAGCGCATGTTTGTGTTAGGTTGAGATGCTGGCATTAAGATGATTATATGAGTCTATTAGCAGGGTGTTATGGCTCCAATTTCACTTAACATCTGAGTTCACATTAAAATATGCCCTTGGCCTGACAAGGCATTATTAACTTGCATTTAATAAAAATAAAATATTACATTTAAAAAAATTGAAAGCTGACAAATTTGATTTAAATGAATACTGAACTCCAGGCAAATGTGTTGCTTGAACTCTGCCTGCTGTACTGGAGCTGACAGGAAGCATTAAAGTAATCCTGAGTGGTCAATATGTGATTAAATATCACATGTCAAGCTTAGCAGGAATGTTCCTTCCAAAGAAAATTATATTGTTAAAAATAAGTGACAAATTCTAAGCAGCTCCTTCAAATTCATAAAGATATGTGAAAAATGGAAGTATGCTCATAATAAACTGGGATATCTGCAGGAGACAGAGAATGTACTGTCTTGTACACAGAGCCATATAGAACACCTACAGGTAATCAGATAAAAATGATTGCACATATTTGAAGCAATAATTTCCTCTGCATTCACCATAGAACATAAAGAGAAGAGACATGCTACATTTTCACACCATGTTTTCATCTGAAAGCTTTTGCTGTCATGCTGTTCTGTCTAAAGGGTTTATTTATTTGTATAGAGACTCAAGTATCTATATGTGTACATACATGCCTAGATATGCTAAACATGCTAAACACATGCTAAAGCCATCATAAGCAAGGTTTAGAGTGAGAGACTGAAAACTAAGATTTTAAAGGAAATAATTGTAACAGTAATAATAAAATACCCCTCCCCACCCCATCATTAGATGTTTGGGAACACTAATGCATCATGGCTTTTTTCTGTTACAGATTCCAGCTGGGAGAACATGCTTAAACATGATCAACTTTCATCATGTGTTTGATGAAAGACAGACATAGATGTCATTGCTTCCACTTGCTTCAACAGGATCAATCCAGGATTACCAGGGTGCAATAAGGGCAGTGTCCAGAAGTCTATTTAGATTAGATATAGCAACAAAATATTGGAATCTACAGCTTCAGATAAATGACTCGATATGCCTAGGTCAAGAGGTTACCAAAGTCAGGTGAGATCTGAGACCTATATATCACTGCCTGAGCTCAAATTATGTTTTAAATATTGTCAGAAATGAAAAACTGCTGCCAGATGGTGTCAAATTAATTCATCTCACTGTAGTCAGAAACTGTCCTTTAGTTCCATCATGGTGCCTGCTGTCCTGCATTAGAGGGGTACCTGTCAGAGAACCTGCTTTAGCAGAGAGGCAGGGGCTCTGCTCAGCCCTTGCTTCCTGCCTGCAAGATGGATGTGTTGCATTTCTGTGGCGTGTGGCTATATGAGATCTGTACTGCACATATGGGTCTGAGACACGGCCCTTCTTAGAAAGCAGTGGATGTTGGGTGGTGGGAGATTTGAGGCCTCGTTAGCTCTTACTTGATTGAGAAATCTGTTGTTATACCCACCTGGTCCAGGGAATGGGATTTACTGTCTGTAGAAAGAGGCATTTGGGGATGAAGACTTTGACCCTGGTGTGTTAGTGCCAAGGAATTTGAAGCTCTCCCACACACTACACAAGGCTGGCACAACTGTCCTGTTCTTTTCCTCTGCTCCCATTTCCATTTCAGGGCTGTAAGAAGTGTGCCACCCTGCTTGTCCCTGTCGTCCCCTGGGCAAAGGTTGGGATATGTTCTAGTTTACAGTGTTCAAGGGAACACAAACTGACATCGATCAATTTTATAGTTCTCCTCTCTCCCTCGCCCATCTGCTCTTCTTCCCGAGCCCTGCCTTCAGCTCTGGCTTCAAGCACAGTACTTGAGCCCTTCAGCAGCAGTGCGATGAGGGTGTCCCTGTTCCACTACTCTGATGTGCATTTATGTTGGCTGCCTCAGATCTCCCTGCAAGCTGGGTTACTGCCAAGCCTCTCCCCAGCAAACCTGGCCTCCTGGTCCCAGGGTGCCTGAGAACTCTGCTTCCTATGGTTATCACATACTGCTGTGTGGGTTTTGGCGAGGCAGAGTCGGGCCTGAGTAAGGACATAATACGTGTGTAGTGATCACTGACCACCAAGCCACAGAACCTCAGACTCTCTCATCCCCAAAAGCCCTGTCTCCAACTCCATCTTTTTTCTGGTTATATGAGTAGAGAAAAACACAGGACTTCTCTAAAGTCCACCATAGCTAGAGGGGTTCTTTCTAAGTGCAGAGGCTGTGACAAGATAGCATCTTGTGGTAGTGGTAAAACCAGAAGAGTGGAGTGATGCTCACAGCTCTACTGTGCCCTGTGCAAGGGGTGGTTTGAGCTGGAAACTATTGCAGTAGCAAGGGCATTGTTGTTTGAACAGAGGAAGAAACCAAAGCCCGAGGATGGTTAATCTTGTGGGAAGGTGTTACTCTGCTGTCTGGGTTGGCTTATTTCTGTGCTAGCACTGGAAAGGGTATTTCATTGGAATAAGAGAATGCAGTGTGTTTTTTCCTACCTTATGCTACTGAAATGGGGTCAGAGCTTGACAGATGTACATACACCATAGTTTTATTATCTCCATACCTCCTCTGCATGTGGAAAATACACCATTCTCATTTCCAGTACATGATTTCCTGTGGGGTGCAGGAGCTGAAGTGGCAGAGGCGTCTCTGGGCAGTGCCAGATATGGGGAGTGGGCTGTGGCCACAGCAAGGGCCATAGTGCTGCCTGGCTGGCCAGGGTGAGATGTTCAGCTGTGTGTCCTTCTGCCTTCACAGCTCTGCTGAAGAGGAGAAAGACTTTGTCATCAGGACCAGTGCTGCTGCAGCCAGAGAGTGAGAGCGTGTCCGTTTGGGATGCAGATGAGACAGTTCCCAGCAATCAGGAGGATGGGGTAAAGTGGGACACACTAGCAACAAGCAAATTATCAAGCCTGTAAGCATAA
>VZRQ01003875.1:4655-7155 GCA_013397975.1 Machaerirhynchus nigripectus | reverse complement strand
AACCCATCCAGGGGCCGAAATGCTGTGCCATGCTATCCGCGAGCTGTTTGGCGGAGGGACCCCCAGAACCCCGTTCCCCGCTTCTCGGGGTCCCCCTCGATGGGGCGTGGGCTTCCCGTTGAGGGCCAAGGTGGCAGTTGCTGGACCCCGCTGGCCAGAGCTTGGGCCGGTCCGTGGTGCCTCGGCCGGGACCGCCCGCCAGGCAAGGACCGGCTGTCGAACCGGCACACGATATCCCGTCCCTGCCGCTCGCTGCTCCCAGCCTCCATCGGGCCATTGATTAGCGCTCTAAGTGCCGCTCTAATTAGCTGCCTGCTAATTAACGAGCGGGGCCCTGTCCGACTCCTCTGAGTGGCACCTTCGCTCATCGCTTTGATTCGGCTGTTGCTGATTTATTGGAGGGGGAGCTCCGTGGCTTTGCCCGCAGTCAGACGGGTGGGATAGATGGGAAAGGGGGGTCACCCAGCCAGGGGCTTAGGGGACACGGGGCGGCAGCTGTCATGATCCACCCCCCGGCCTCAACAAGTACAAGGAGCGTCCCGCTGGTCATCTCGCCCGCAGAGGGTGCCAGCAGGAGGTGGAAGGCCTTTTGCGTGAGATGCCCCCGAATAGGGCTGATCAGTGCTCTGGGAATCCGAACCGGCCGACGGTTACCACAGAAGAGCAGGCCAGGCTGAGGCTGCGGGAGCCCGGTCGGGAGCAGAGCGGCTGCCCCGGCCAGGGCGGGACTCGCCGCCGCTTTCCCCTAAATATTTCTGCACAATGGAGTCGAGGATTAAAAAATAAGAGGAAGGAAATGAAAGGTGTTCACTCTTCAGGAACATGACTTTAAGCCCTAAATCCCGATTCCAGGACGGGGAAGTGTATTGTGAGTTAAAGGATTATGGTAGTGTAACATATTACACCGGATCCTGCATTCCCCCAGGGATAATTAGGACATAGTTTTGGTAAATTGCAAACCAAGACAGCAAGATAAACACGGGTGCCGCGGGCTGCTTCCCTGCTGCAGGAAACCTGCCTGTGCACTTGCAGATATTTAAGTATTTTTTCCGTTCTCCCGTTCTTTCAGTTTACTCCTCAGTTTCTCCTCTTCTTCTGTCCCCCTTTTTTCTCCTTGTTCATGCAAATGCCCCGATCTGCAGGAACGTACTGACAGGAGGTCACCCCGCCAAACTGCCAACCCGGCTCGCACCGGGGCTGCGGCGCGCCCACGTTGCCTCCGGCCCCGTCCGCGCTGGGCGCCCGTCGGGGACAACGGGGGCGGCCGCCACCGCCGCCCAGCGGACACGGGCGGCCCTGCACCTCTTTCGGGCCCGCCGCCTCTGCTCCCCCACCGGCCTCCGGGCGCAGCACCGGTGCCTAAAGCCCGGCGGCAAACCGTACAACCGGCTGCCCCCGGCTGCCCGTGGGGCGGCGGACGGCGATGCGTGCCCGGTGGGATGAAGCGGGAGATGCTTGGTAGCAACGGGCTACCAGTGGGCCGGCTTTCCTGACGTCGAAAAACCCTCTGCGAAGTGCTGCTGTGAGACCGGGACCAGCTCCCGCCGCGGTACCCAGAGAGGGCCGGTGATCTTCGGGTACGGCACCGGTGACCGGTGAATCCCAAGGAAGCACCTCGATTTTTACCAGCAAGGATACAGAAACTCCTCGCCCCCTCCTCACGAGGGAAGGCCGGCCCCAAGCCGTCGGAAGCGGAGCGAGGGCCGCGGCACTCTGCACATCGACATCTCTCATGTCGGGGTGCAGCTTCTCATCCCGCACCGCTGTCCTGGGGCTGCATCGTCTCACGTCGGATCCGACCGTCCGCAACGAGTTACCGGCTGAACACGGTCGGGCTGCGGCTTTGTGCTTCCCGTGCGCTCCCCGCGCGCTCCCCGCGCGCTCCCCGCATTCTTCCGTGCCTCTGCGCAGGACGATTTACCCGGGAAACAAAACGCGGTGGGAAGCGTGGTGGAAACGCACCGGCGCTGCCACCACACCCGCACAGCACCACGGTACAGGGCCGGACGGGGCACTCCCGGTTACGGGGCAGGCAGGACGATGAGCGGCTTTAGAAGGGACCTTCGTGTCCTACATCCCCGCTCCTTGCTCCAGGCTGACGGTGGATTCCCATCACCAGGGCAGCCGTCTTGTGCGGAGCGGGGAGGCCAGCGGTCCCACACCTACGGCAGTACCTAGTGCCGTCGCTGAACACTAGCTCCCTAAAAATCCCTCTTGTAGTCATCCTGCCCTAATCATTCCCTGCGCTCTCACTGCTGTGTCCCGTTCCCCTGTGCCCCCGAGGTCTGCAGTCGCGGATGACGTTTTCGGGGCTCGTCGGGTCTAGGGGCTACTGCAGGCCGGGAGGGGGGATGTCGGGCTGCGCTTCATAGGACCCTGGAAATTGTAATTACTACTAAAATAAAACTCGGAGAACTCTAAATCATTCATTATCACCTTTATAATTACTCTTCTAATTAGCTTGACACGCCGCTTCATCAGGATTAATACGTCGTCTTGT
>VZRQ01003874.1:1037535-1060705 GCA_013397975.1 Machaerirhynchus nigripectus | reverse complement strand
AGGTACACCCTGGGCAGTGAAAAAGCGACACCCAAGTTGGACCCTGGGTCATGGGTTCTTCACACTTTTATAAGTTTGGTCCATTTGCATATCAGGGTTAATTCTCCAATTATAACCTCAGTTAATGATGTAATTACCCCAAGTTTCCCCCCCTCCACAGGCTTTAATTTACACGTTTTGGGGCCTGGTGTCCTTGAAAAGCAAACCTAGAGAGGCTTTGTTATGTCTAAGCAGCATGAGAGAACAGTAGTTACCAGGCCACACGAAACTTCAGAGTTACACACACTAGGCAGTACAGGATTTGAAAAATATAAAATTTAAAACCTAAGGCATCACAGCTGTAAGGGGATGTATATTGAGCACAAAAATATTATTCATCAACTTTTCTGCAGTAAAAAATAAAGGTAGCTTTACTGAATCCTCATTTTTTCTCGTGCAAACCTTCTGAAGAGAAGCTTCTCCACCATGATTTTAAGAGCTGCGGTGGCCAGCCTGCAGAGGCATCCAGCTGCCTAGCAGAGCAGGCAGAACCTGGCCAGCCCCATCCTGCAGGCTGGCCCTGCTCAGTTCCAAGCGTGGTTATAACCCACACAGTCCCATGTGTGATAGCCGAGATCGCTGCCAACGCACCAGGAGTATAAGCACGAAAGGATCTGGCACGTATCTGTATCTACCTCGGGGAAGAATGTCACAAGTTTACTTGCCATTACTTAATTACAGAAAAAAATTTAAAAGATCAATACTGATAAGTTCCTTCTCACCTCTGAGTCACTCCTTTCACTTAGCCTCACCCCTTCAGTTTAAGGCACTGGTCATCTTTATTCTGCATAGCTATTTATGAATAGTTTTCCATTTAGTCTGTTTATTGTGGTTTGCTTCACTTGACTAGTTTCATCCTTTGAGCTTCATGCTGCTTCTTCTGGCAGTTCCAAAAGACTGCTGTCATACTTTTTAGTGTCCACTTCACCACCCAGCTTAAACGCCTATGCAAGAGAGTACCCTAATGGTGTGCTTATTAATAAAATTCTGCTCAGCACCGTTTGATTTCCATCCCTTCTTCTCCATGACTACTGCACCTTTTGAAAGATCTCACACTAAGCACTTCTTGCCTATTGTCTTAATCTTCCATGGTGTTTTCCACCATATTCCTCACTTGTCATAGCACCACTAAGACCTCTGCTTCACAACATGTATGTGATATTCTTACCATACCTTTAGTTCTGATTGGGAATGGATTGTGGAATAGTACACAGTGCTGTTTAATTCCTTTTAAGGGTTACAGATGCTGAATGCCATTGTTACTGCAGTAGTCTTATCACTGACGCATCTCTTTTCCTTTCTGTGGGCAGCAGGTAGGTCATCAAGCTTCTCTCATGTGCTCCCCCAATTCCTGAGGTAGTTTCTCCTACCTCATGCAAAATCCTGTCCTCTTTTTAGCATTTATAATTTTAATTCTTTTCTGAACCCAGGCCTAGCTCATGGAGACTAACCAATTCGCAATTTAGGAAAACATGTTACTCTCCATCCTTAGCAATGCCTCAGATCTGAAGGAGATCTGTACTGCTGCTTTACATTCCCCCTTCTTTACACTCTAATAGGCTTTTTATAGCCTCCATCACCTTTGCACATTCAGGAAGGAAACAGTACATAATGGATTGGAGAAACAAAATTACTGAAGAAAAAAGCAGATGCTATCCCAGCTTACGCAGTAACCATTTTTAACAGCTTTACAAACCCTAGAATGGCTTGGGTAAAATTATGAATAAGTTTTAAATGAATGAAAAAAGAAAAAAAATTGAAAAGGGGAAAGAAAACCACCCTAAAACATTCTCAGCCTGGCATTTTCCTTGTCAGACAAAAAATAGGAAGGAAAACAAAGCCAAAAGGTGTGTGGTCTGCAGTGCTGGATTCAAAGTCAAAAGCTGTATCTAACCAAAACACTCCACACAATGCCATGCAAGCTCTTGGAGTTTGACTCTTCTGTGTACCTCTTAGCAGTAAGAGATGGTGATATGCAGCAGTTCTAGTCATCTCTATTCTTATTAAAATAACATCTTTAAAGAGGAATGCTTAGAGTTCTGGTTGTCAGCATAAAAAGATTTTTTTTTAACAAGTCATATAATAAAGACTGAAAATATAAAACAATCAAGAGTTTAAGGTTGAGAAGGGCTAAAAATTTAGGGGTTTTTTTGAGAACAAAAATCAGGGACTTGGAAGGAGCCCACAAACTTATCAACAGCTCAAAATTTAGACATTTTGTGTTGCTTTATATGATTTATCTTCAAATAATTCAGACTCAAGCTTTATGTGATAACCTAAAACTCCAAAACTTTTCAATTTTCACTCTAATCTGATGCAACTATGAAGTTTTCCTGAACTGAGGCCTTCCCTCCAATACAGGAACTTTTCCTCTTCAAAAAAATGCAATTGAGGAAAGGACTCTAACATATAACTGCCTTAATCCAGCCAGACCAGCATTTAACTTCTTCTGTATTTAACTTAAACAAAATATAAGTGACTCTAGGGAGAGCAACATTAATAAACATGATCATATAAACTTCGCAGTGAAAATTCAATTTTACCTTTAATAGTGTCTCTCAAACAGTAAACTTTATTATAAACCCAACAACTTAATCAGATCCTAGCACCAAAATCAGGTGTTTCATTTTCAATTTTTAATGTTTGTTCAACTGCTTCTTGGAATATTTCATGCCCTAAATAAGATAGAAAATGCCAACGAAAATGTCAGATTCTACTGGAAACTGGACTGATGCCTCCACTCTCCTCAGTTCCAGGAAAATTTTTCTTGACCAAGGAAAGCATTCCTCTTTGGTTACTGCAAGATTCCATATCTGAGAGGCAGATATATTAATGTAAGAGATTAAATACTAAGATTTGTCCAGAATGCTATTCTAAAGCTTGGGTTAGTGGCAATTTCAGAGTCACAGTGCTCTGAGATGATGGCACAAATTACACCAGTGGTGAAGAGAAAACAATTGTGATACAAGCTGATCACAGATCTTGGTGTTTCTTTGGTTGCTTTAAGCCTCCATAATACCCCAGACTGTTCTCCTACGCACTATCACCCTCAGCACTTATTCCTAGTATTTCCATTGAAATTTCCAGAAATGCTCTAAGGCATTTTCCTCTCTGCCCTCATCACAGCATTTGCAGCACACAAATATGCACAGCCTGGCTTGTCCCATAAGTATACTTTCTGTTTTAAGACACTATTGTTCTTTACATGCAAACATATCATTTGCCAGACACTAATTTCTTTCTCAAGCCATAATATCTTTAACATATTTAAAGGCAACTCCACAAACTTTATTTGCTAGGCTAGCGCATCATTAACTTTTTCAGGGATGCTATTTACATCTCTTTCCCAAGAACACATGGAAGAGCTTTTGCCCATTTGGAAATTCTGTGTGGAGCCAAGCTTTCCACACTTAGTGGAAGCGCTCAGGTTTCTGGGAGCCTCCAGTTCTGCAGGCTCAGTTTGAGTGATTACACCCAGACTTGCCATAAACAGTCACTTCAGCTTCTGCAGTGGGGCACAGGGAAGAGAATGACGGTGCATCCATAATCTGCTCTGACATTGCAATGTTTCCACCAAAGTGTGAAAAAAAAATAAATCTTGACTTTCAACTGCAACTTTGCATGGCTTAAGAGTGCAATGAAAAACAGCAACTTATGGTCTGCAAGTGCAGTTTGAAGACAACTTTGCTGCAAAAGCAGAAAGAACTGCCCTGCCCCTGCAGAGTGCAGGCTGATAGGAGCACTACATATACAGCACAAAAGAGAAGAGGTGCTCCAGTTCTGTATGGTTAAGATTTTGCCAAAATACATAAATATTGGAAGGGAAGTAAAAGCTGTCATTTGTATGCAAGGTTAATCTTTGCAGTTCTATGGATTGTTATTAAATAACAAAGGTCAAGAAGCTCACAGAAATTATAATTTTGTTACTGAATCTTCTGCACTTTTGTCTCACTACTTGTTCTAATGGTGTTGAAAAAGAGCCTTGCACCCACAAGCCTGCCCTAAACTCAGTACCAATCCAATGGAAAATCTAATTGATTTGCAAAGATGCATGGTGGCTATAAAACATGTACGTTTTTGTAATGTTATAAAATTATCCTTTCATGTACATTTCACCCAGGCACAACAGCTATTGACACTTTTTAATTACTGTAATAAACTTTGTACCTATAAAGGGGAAAAAATGCAAAGCAATTCCATCCTCCTTCTCTAAAAGCCAAACAGTTCTAAAAGCAGACAAAACTTGTGCACAAAGTATTGTATTGATGGGCTTATCTCCCAAGTATACTGCATTGAGCATAGGCACAAACCAACTCTTTTCACATTCTCTGGAAAGAAAAACATGAAATTCCTCCACTCCATTACCTGAGTTTCTGCACGACTCAGACATATGTTTCCAGTGCTTCCAATAACTTGACAGGCTTGCAAGTTTCTGCATTCTTTTAAGATTACTGAGACTAGGGAAACTATATGACAAGTTGAAGGAACTACAACAGCATTACTTTGGCACACATGGGGACATCCATGGCTCTCCAAAATCAGGAGCATTAAGGAACAGAAAGAAATTACTCTCAGAGAAAGCAACTCTGTAGGACTTTATGTGAGCTCTGAGGGACAGACGAGGTGAAACGTTTCAGGGGATTTCTTGCTATTTGCAGAAGACTTAATTACTTCAAGGACAGCTTGTTTCTGCTCTTCTGGATGCTGCAAACCTGTCACGCCACAGGAGAGATTTACAAGATGTATTTCCTTCAGTGCCAAGCCAGATGCAGGAGGTTCCACCCTGTCAACTGGGTTAATTTGACTCCACATGTAACCGCATCGTTCCCTGGATTGCCGAAATGCTGCAGTTGTTAGAGCATCCCATTGTGTCACAGCGCTGCGCGGCTCGCACAGCTGCGCCCAGCCTCGCCGCAGTCTGGCTCGAGCTCACGCTTGGGGAAGGCAGCACCACAGCCTCTTCTCTTGCATGCCAGAAGAAATGGATCAGTGAACCCCAGGTGGGATGTGCTGTGCAGCAGCCAAAATGAGGCCAGTTTTAAGAGGCCAAAAGCAGCCTTTTGAAGTGTCAATAGATGTAATGCTCTGCATCATGTCACAGAGTTTTCTGCCACGGATCACAGTGAAACCCAAGGTTTGCTGCAGAGGGATGTGATCTGTAACTCTGCTGTCACAAGCCTGAGCAAGCTATGACAGCCACTGTGCCTTCCTCACTAGTGGTGAGACATGTTGCACTTGGGAGATACGAAGGAAGAGTAAGAAAGGACACAAGATACAAATCAAGCACCTAAAGAGACCTTTGGAAAGCCAGCTTATGACAATGAAACGGCTAACATGAGTGTACTTACAGACATCTGGAAAAGGATTTCCAGTGCTTAACCTTTGCTTTCAAAAACAGAATATTCCGACATTGGGAAAGAGATGAAGGTATAGGTTTTGAACCACTCTCAGCCTCTGCAGTCTTGTTAGATATATGAAATAATATATTTTTGTTCCCCAGCAAATGTCTTTTAAATGAATAGCGTAGAACCACGGCGAACTATCCACAGGGAGAAATACCTAAGTAGTCATTCTGTTGCCATGTATCTACTCCAGACACTATCCTTGCTACTCACAGAAAAATTCAGTCGTTTAGTGAGTTTAGATGACTGTTAAAAGGAATAATTTCTGCCATCTTTTTCTTAATCTTAGTAAAGTCTTTTCCCCTCGTGCCGCCTTCTCATTTTAGTGTAAAATTTCTTCTGCAAAGAAAATTATATGATTTACAACCGAATTAAGTTATATTCGTAATCTTTAAATTCTGTTTCTTGAAACTTGGTATATAAAATCCCAATTGCTTCTGAGAATTAAAAGAGAAAATGTACATAAAAAGCTTAGCAGAAAACGCTTAAATCCAGTCTTATTTAGCAAGCACATGTCCTGCACTGTTGAATGGGTTCCAGAATGAGGCTTCACATTATTTCCAAATAATCTTTACTGTCCTATAAATGAGTCCATTGTATGAACTTTTTGGATTGGACACATAAGCAGACAACACAGACACATTTATTTAATGCAGTAAATGAAACCAGGCATATATTCAGTATAAAACTTACCCCAAGGATCAAGGATTGCCAAATGCCTAGGTCAATGAAATGGGAAAATGGGGCAAAATATTTGGAATCCTGGGAAACTAGACCTGAAGGCTCCCACCCCACAAGGCACAGGATGTACCAAACTATATCTTAACACCAACTCTTCCAACTCCGAGTGGGGCTTTAAGACATCAAATCACATTTTGTCCTGCTATGATGGGTCATCTCACCAGCCTTTCTTAAAGATGCCACAGAATAATGCAGCACCAGTTCCAAACATTTCTGCGTACTTGACGCTGTGAGGAAGGCTCTGTTGCATCCACCGTTCTCTTGGTCAACAGGACCAAATAACTTTATGTACAGTACGATCAGGTCAAAAAGAAGAAAGCAAGAAGTGGATGTGCCACCCTCACGTCCATCAAACAACTACTTGTGTGCAAAAATGGGGGCTAAAACCCTGTCATTCAAGTGCTCCATCAGTCTTCTGCTTAGAGTGCAGTGCAAGGCACAACCCCCCTGGGCCAGATTACTCCCCATTCTTTAAAAGAAGTAAGTCACATGATGGATCACTGGTAAGGGGTACTTGGAATGGTACTTCATAAACCCAAGTATCCAGCTTGTTTATTTATCACAAATAGTGAAATTTTACCTTCCTATTCCACAGAAGAAGACAGAAAAGAGACTATGTAGCACTTGCGTTGCTAAAAATGGCTTAAGTTCACTCTCAAAGTACTGTCACAGTACCTGCACAACCCAAAGGAGGTGGTGGCCAGGCAGAAGCAGATTGAACATTTGACCCCTGACTGGCAAAGTGGTGATGTACCACCACTTCACTTCAGCTAAGCCCATCTGCAACAAACCATCCTGGCCTCAAAACTTTCCCCATCTCTGGGAACAGTTTGAATCAAGCCTTTGGTTTGCTAAATTCATATGACACCAGAAGTGTATCCATGCTTTTAAACTCTATGTGTCAAAAAGAACTGAACACCTCTTGGGCTAACATTTTTTCTGAAACATTTTCACAAGCATGATGGTAAATCCCACTTGCAACACAACCAGAAACATGACAGGAGCAGAAGCTTGCACCTCCCAGTAAGCAATACATGTCATCCGGTGGGCAAAATGCCCTCTGGGAAACTGGGGTAAGAAACCACAGCCAGTAGATGCCTGAATGAACACATAGTTGATATCAAGGCCAAAAATATCTAGTTACCAGAGGGGAAAAAACCCATACAACCCAGTGATTGCTCAGTCTGGAGAGAAGCTGGAAATAAAAATTCATGTATGTTCCACTGGACACCAAAATAAAAAGTAAAAAAAAATTACAGACTCAAGAGTAGTAATGATCTTAAAGGATTTCCAATGCCCGTCCTCCCTCCCAGACAGCCTGCCCACAATCCACAGGCAGTGTAAGTTTCAGGTCATGCTGTTTTGCATAAGAACTCCGTATCTGTCCACCTCTCCTACTTTATAGTCACCCGTCTCTCCTGCTGTCAGGTGGCTGGACCAACAAGCTCTATCTACACTCCAAACAGTTGTTAAACTGTTAATGAACTATGAAGACTGCTGCAGGCTATTTTGGATCTACAGAACAGCTTGTGCATCCAGAAACATGTATTCCTCCCACCCATTATTATTATTTGCTCCAAAAAATAAATTACCTCTCCTCACGAATCCCTCCTGTGAAACTTCAAGCACACTGCCCACGGAAAAGTGGGTGTTGCAAAGCTGCATCAGGAAGACACTGCTCAGTGCTGCCCTCCAAGCCAGCAGCAGCCTCACCTCCATCTGCTGACAGTCATTTCTAATCGTTTTCCATCCCTGACTACTTAATGCTGCCAGGCAGGCCCTCCTCGACCCCGTGTAATTTACTTAAGCAATGCTATGATTCATCATGCACAAGGTCTTTAAGCAATGTGGGTTATTTTCCATGCTTGTATTGACACTAAAAATTTCTCAATTGTATTTCCTTTCACAGGCCCCAGACTGTGTATTAAGGCATCAAATATCATCAGTGTCCTTCAGGCTGGTGGTGCTCTTGGCTAACCATACTGATCAGACCATGGCCAAACTGTGACTGGACTGTCAAATAACTCAGTGGTAAGAAAGATTAAATCCTGTTGGAAGATACAACTTATCCAAAAAATGCAATAAATATGTGGCTTATTTTTATTTTTAAAAAATGTATTATGTGGTTGCTTGGTTTCACTTAACCTTTTAAAAAAACTATTTGGTGGTTTAAGGAAAGAAAAACTGATGCATTCTGCCAATTCTCTCTCATTCATCTATTTCCTTGTTCTATTGTGCTCCAAGAGTCAGTTTCACTTGTTAACAATTAAGCTCAGAATTTCTACGTTCTTAGATGCCTATGCACTGAGGTAGTATCCACATACAGCAGGAGAGAGTGAATTGTACTCTGACAGCAAGCGAGGCAGCTCCCACCTGCCAAAGCTCACATAACCCATTTCTCAGGTGCTGCAAGCCCTTCAAGGTCCAAGTGAGGTAAGGCTGAGGTGCTGCCACTGCTCCAGCTTAGGAACCCGAGCTCTAATCTTTGCTCACCTCTGTCCTGGAGTCTGTGCAGTGCAGACATGAGTGACTGCAACTGTCTGTTCCAGCTGATCAAAACCAAAAATGTTTCTAAAAGGTGTAAGTGCAATTAAGCGCTGCCTGCAGTTGCCTTCACGTGGGATATGAAAATATCACATACCAGCATACTGATATGTGGGAAAACCCACTGATTTTAGTTCTGAAAGTTCCCTCTCTCTGTCATCACACAAGGTAGCAGCTGTTGGAAATGGCCTCATAAGGATTCAAGACACGTTGCCTCTCATGTATCCTAACACCCTTCTTAGGATGCCCATGGAATACAATCCTGTAAGGAAGCCCTACAAATATCCTTACATGACACATACAAGACAAGTATCTTGTACACACACAAATTCAGGGGATCTGCTGTTCAACCAGAAGGCAATTGCAAAGGTACTAGATTTTTATCCCTGTTTTGTGGGGGAAAATGTATATAATCCAATATTATCATCTTCCATGAATAACCGCAATGGAGTTGTGGTTTGGTATGAGGATAGGGAAATACCAGGCAGGAAGAAAACAGTGTCTCTACTGGCACTAACGTAAGCTTGGCTAGCACACCACTCTGTTCTGCAGTCCACAACACAAATTGTATGGAAAAACTGGAGAGAGATCAGTAAGAGCCACAAGAATGACTAAAACATATTTCAGCAGACTAGGAAATTCAAGCAGCTGATGATATTTATCTTACAGAGAAGGTCCAGGATAACCATTTGTAAGGAAAAGACAGATTTGATAGAGAACCACTCAGCTTTGGATATAAAACATGTAATTACATATAACATTTGGAAATTGCAGTAGACATTCTTACTGGAAAAAAGATTTATTTTATTTTTTTAAAAAACCCATCAAATCCAGTGAAGCTCTGGAACAACTTAGGAGATTGATTCCCTCTACCCATTTCTTCTAGCTGCTTTTTGGAGTTCTAAAAACAACATGCTGTTACATAAGGAAGTCTAGGTCTATGTTTACTGTCCATGCAAAAGGTAATATGCACTCATTACAGACACTTCTGCAGTGAGAAATTACTAAATTCATAGAAACTTGAAAGATATTTTGCAACCTCTTCAAAGAGTTTATTCGTCTTTTAGAATCACTACCAGTTAGGTCTCGAAGTAATTAACATTATGCTGATAGTTGGTTTCAACTTTTTAAGAAAAATTATTCTGGCACCATCTTTGCAACCACTTAAGCAATGTTCCTGAGTAACTACAAAGAATGAAAGAGGAATGACAGAGAGGGGAAAAGAAAGCAATATATTACCTTATTATTCAACTGCCAAATGCAAGAGCTAGTATACCAGGAGGGCATCTCCCATTAAATCATTTAATTTGCTAACTTTTCAAAAAAAAGGAATGAGTACTATTTAATATTCATTGTAGTTCAGTAATATCTGGAGCATTTGGCTGCAGGAACCAAAACATTCCCAACACAGATCATAGAATCATAGAATCATTTAGGTTGGAAAAGGCCTCCAAGATCATCAAAAGTCCAACCTTTTACCTAATACCAGCATGCCCACTAAACCACATCATGGAATGCCATGTCTGTCTGGTTTTTGGACACTTCTAGGGATGATGGTGACTTCACCACTTCCCTGGGCAGCCTGTTCCAATGCTTAACCACACTTTCAGTGAGGAAATTTTTCAGAATATCCGATCTAAACCTCCCCTGGCACAGTTGGAGGCATTTCCCCTTGTCCTATTACTTAGCTGCCTGGGGAAAGAGGCTGATCCCAAAACTTGCCACAACATCCTTTCAGGTAGTTGTAGAGGGCAATAAGGTCTCCCCTGAGCATCCTTTTCTGCAGATGAAAACAACCCTACTACCTTTAGATGCTCCTCATGGGATTTATGTTCCAGACCCTTCACAAGCGCTGTTACCCTTCTCTGGACTCACTCCGGCACCTCAATGTCTGTCTTGCAGTGAGGAGCCCAGAACTGAACACAGGATTCGAGGTGCGACCTTACCAGTGCTGAGTACAGAGGGACAATCCCTGCCCTGGTCCTGCTGGCCACACTATTGCTGATACAGGCCAGGATGCCCTTGGCCTTCTTGGCCACCTGGGCACACGCTGGCTCATGTTCAGCCAGCTGTCACCAGCACTTCCATGTCCTTTTACAGTGGGCCACTTCCCAGCCACTCTTCCCCCAGCCTGTGGCGCTGCCTGGGGTTGCTGTGACAGAAACCAGCACTTCACCTTGTTGAACCTCATACCATTGCATCACTCCAGCCTTTTCAGATCCCTCTGCAGGGCCTTCCTGCCCCCAGGAGATCAACACTCCCACCCAACTTGGTGTTATCTGTTAACTTACTGAAGGTGCAACTTGATATCCTCATCCAGGTCACGGATAAAGGTATTAGACAGGACTGGCCCCAGAAGTTGAGCCCCGGGGAACATCCTTGGGGACCAGCCAGCAACTGGATATAATTCCATTGATCCCAACTCTCTGAGCTCGGCCATCCAGCCAGTTTTTCACCCAGCAAAGAATACACCAGATGCTCTTCAGCCAGTATGCATCCTCTCATCTCATCGTGCAGGGCTCTGCCTTCCCCTCTGTGAGTGCAAAGTTGCCATTCTGGAGTATTTGAAGAGCTGTGGCTGCTCGCACACCCAGCACTCACCCAGCACCATGACTCAGACACAGAAAAGGGGGCTGCTCTTCTGGACTGTGTTCCTTGGACCTCAACACTCCCTGGCCATCCACCTCCCTCCTCCACAGCCTGAGATGTCACTACGTGTGCAGCACAGGAGCCAGCTCACCACAGCCTCTGGGAAGGGAAGGGAATCACACCGCTGCTAAAAGAGATGCCTAGGGACTGGGGGGCTGTGACCCAGCAGATCCCAAGAGGCAGCCTGCTGCCCCTGCCACAGCATGAATTGCTGAGCAAATGCAGAAACTCCAGCCCCTATAGCTAGTGATGGCTGACAGGAAGCTGTTGTCATATGGTACCTCATCAGTCCCATGTCAGATCTTAACAGAGTATCTTGGCAAAACCCAGAGAGGGCACCAACAGCCTGGAGAGCTGATTTTTATTATATTTATATATGTTTCTATTTTTAAATATATAAATATATTATTACATAACTGTGAAACACATTTCATTAATTCTTATCACAAAAGTTACTGAAAAGAAATAGACAAATATCCAACTACCTCCTAGTTCTTGAACTAGTTGGCCTTTACATCTAAATTGCATGAGGTTTTGTTTGCATTTTAATCAAGCGTGAAGTTTGGTTATAAATTATATTTATGCTATATGATGCATGATAAAATTATATACAATAAACATTAAATATTATAGTTACAGTATTATAGAAAACATATTCCTTATAAAATATAAAAATAATATCCATTGGACTTCCTTTACAGCAAAAATTTATTAATTACAGTACCCAAGATATCAAAGTAATCCAATGAAAATTTTGAAATCTAGTTATGACAGAAAGGAGCATGGAGAAGGAAAAGTGAAGATGATGAAGGCTCTGCTTTGCACCGCGCATGTTCCCTGACAGGCTGCAGCTGCTACCCCCATTCTTCTGACACCTGGGGAAAGCACCCAGCTTGGCACTCCTTTCCACTCCGGGGAGCTTTGCTCAAGCACAAGAAAGGACAGCATCACTCAGTGAGGCTGGGCTGTCTTTGAAGGTATGTACAGTTGTATAAACTACAAGGAGACTCCATGAACTCCACTCATGCTGTGCAAAGCCAGAAGGAACCACGTGAAGCCAGCTCCCTGCCAGCACAACGTGGAGCACAACCCAACACCACTGACTGAGCAAAGCAGGAGTCTGGAAGAGACCAGAGAGGCTGAGCATACTGCTGGCTAGTCACTGGCTCATAGTTCCACTTGTTAATTTACTTGTAGGACTCCAGAAGGGAAAAGCAGGCTCATGTATAAAGGCATGAACCATCTGCATGTGGAAATTACTTCACCTATTCAGAATCCAGGGGACAGTTTGAAGAATACAAACTTAAACAAAAAAAACCCCAAAAAACCCCCCAAAACAAAACAAAACAAAAAACAAAAAACCAAACAAAAAAAATAAAAAAAGGAAAGAAAGAAAAAATAAGACTATGAGATAATTTGGCAACTTTCTGCTCAGGAAAGAGCTGGGGGAAACATATTCCTGCTGATTATGTGTCTAATAGCTCCAAAAGCTGTGTTCTGTATCAAAAAAATCTGTACAGCACAAGCCTGTTTGCAAAAGGGAGGGCAGGTCTTTAATTGACCACTTTCAGAATGATGTAAAGAGTTTTACAAAGGAGCAAGAAAAAAGAAAAACCACACAACCCGATTCATGAAATTAAGACATTGCAGCTCATAGTATAAAAATATACATGCTGGTAAAACCTAGACCTGTTCCTGTACTACAGAACTTGAACATGCCAAAGCGTGAGACAGTATGTGATAGTGTTGAGTCATGTGAGAAAAAAAATTGTGCCACCAAAACCAAAAATATGACAAGAACAATGGATGTTTCCCTATTACTGCCCAAGAGACTGCTACATTAAGGAAATTACTGACCAAGGTCAAAGGCTTCAGAATTTACTTTGATGGTATAATCGGCAAAAAGCCAGAAACATTAATTCTAACCCCAGATCTGACAAAGCCTGCTTTATAACTTGCCTTGGCATTTAAGTGGCTTGTCTAGCATTACACTACCTAAAGCCTGGATGATGAATCAGAATTTACCTCATATATGTGTATATCTAGATTTGCTTTAGAAGTCAGGCAAAACCCCCTAGTCTTTGAAGATATAATAGGCTAATTTTTTTATCCCAGTGACTTTTAAATACTGTAAAATACAGAAACTCCATGTCTCTTAAGAAATATGTGGTAAAAGAAAGACAAGTTTTGCAAGTTTAAAATTCAGCTTCTTTTAATATTTTTAACAAAATGTAAAAATATTGTCTAAATAAAGCGGTCTGAAAAGAATTTTTTATAGACTAAATTGTAATTTTGATAATGTGTTAGAACATAGAACAACAAGAGCCATATACATTTTTCAGAATAAAACCAATTTTGTGTGTTGCAAGTATTATTAAAAAAAAATACATTTTCCAGTGTGGTTAGAAACTTACTTGCATTTGTTTCCCAAATCAAAGTGAAATGTGGGGAAGCATCAACACTTTGTGCTGCCCCTTGGTTTAAAGGGAGCAGCATTCCCCAACAGAGAAAGGGTGTTTCAGTGGGAGCAGCACTTTAGAGGAACACGTGGTTTGCTCCCAGGCAGGATAAGGAGGCCTCACGGCTCACTAAGCAGCAGCAGCAGCAGCACTGCTGCTCACCTCAGCGCGCTGCTCACGCTCACACCACACATCTGGCCATTAGCACCGGCGCAAATATGCCTCACTGGGGGTTCCAGGGACAATGCAACTGGGCCTCTCGCACACAAATGCACACCCAAAATCCTTTACAATCATTAAGCAGCTGTCTCCTGGAGAATCAATAAGTTGCCAAAGTCAGTCAATCAACAGGCCTGAAGTTCTGCTCCAGGTGGACTCTGGTCAGCTGGACTGAGAGGGAAGATTTTCATCTGGATCCCCAATTCAGCTGACAGGGAAGCACAACTCAAAGCATTAAAGCAACTCAGGTGGTATTCTTTCCTTGGTGCTACTACTGAGTTACAAAAAAAAAAAAAGTAAAAGCTGTATTTTTGTGTCCTGATGTGCACTTTTGGGTGTTGGTAACTACAGACATGACCCAGGGGCTGTCCAAGCCATGTAGTGGATTGGTGCATTTGATGCAGTGCAGCAGTATAGCCCAGTATGTGAGAGGAGTAAGTGTCTACTCCCAGCTTCCCTCACCTCTGCTGCTCCCACCAATTTTGGACGTGTTTTGGGAGACCAGGTGTTTCAAACAAATTTCAGAACCAGTCTGATGAGTAGCAGTCACCAGCTGGATCAAATGTGACCATCTACCTGTGTGTGGGCACTGCTGCAGAGAAAGGGTGCTCTGATGGAACAAAACAAAGGAACTTCAGCAGGCAGGCTCCAGACTAAAATTGAAATAATGGGCAGCCCTAAGAAAGATTTGTACATCTGTTGATCATCAGATCTTTGATGAATGAGAACCAAGATCTCCATGTTTTCAGTATTTCCATGATCAAGCCTGCAGTTAAACTATGCTAAATGCAGTGACTCCATTTGAGAGTTCTACTAAATATTTTTTGTCTACTGTATTTTAAGCAAGTCCTGAAGACAACAGGAAAAATCCTGTTCTTTTCATACTTAACGATAAATACATCTTAAATGGCATCCAGGAAAAAAAGGTTAAAAGCCTTGTAACAACCAGTGCAACTTTTCATTTAACAACTTTCTGTAGTCTTGGGGACAATTGGTTTTAAAACCAGATGAACAAAGAGGGTTTAATCCTTTATTTTAAGAACAAAGGCAGAGTAATCTAGTCATTAAGTATCTGATGATGTGGTTTAATGAAATGTGAAGAAGTGCCTTGGAACAGGCTGGGGAACATGTGCTAGCAAGAGCACAGATTCCCATGTTGCTGTGATGAAAATAAAAGCCATGCCAGGCCACTAAGGCACTTGCAATAATTAAGCCTTTAGCGACAGAGATCAGATAGCTGGACATCCTAAATTACAAAATCTACTTTAGCAATAATAACATTTGTGAGAAATTGCTAGAGAGGAAAAAAACCGAGGCAAAGATACATCATAAATGCACAGCAATCTCAGAGATGTTTCCCTCCAATTTAGTGTTGAATGAAGTTAATGACAACTGGCGATATATGGGGAAAAAAGTTATTGTTAGCCTAATACACAGAGTGGTACCTAGAGGCTCAATTCTGCAATAGTGTATTATGTAACACTTGAAATGCTAGTATTTGGATAGTAAAAAAAAATGTGAGCAAGAAAAAAAAGAAGTCGATATTGGCCACTGAACCAGAGGTGAAGCTTCTATTTCATGAGAAAAATCTGAAGGAAATCTTCTAATCACTGACCATGCAGTTATAATCACTTTCTATTGCAGTTGAATGAGTGTGGAAGTGAAAGTTTTGGTGATGTACTAAAAACATGATCAGGAAATGTAAGCAGACACTTTCTATAATTCTGTATGCATGCACATACACATATTTACGTTTGGCAAATATGAAAACACTGAAATGCAGAAGTATTCAGATGATGAAGCAAGGGTAAGGACTATCTGCTTGCAAAGCCCCAGCATTCCCCAGAAGACTACTTTCCTGCATTGAAACCTGCCTAAACACAAATGACCACCTGAAATAAACTGTTACCATCTAATTGCAGCCTTTTATTATATTCTGCTTCCCCTCTCCGTGTAAGGACATCCAAGGGAAGCACTTAGAAAGGTTTTAGATACAGAAAAATCACTGTGTCCAACAGGTGTTTCAACAAGCACAGTAAAATCACCCCACAATACTTGAACTATCACTGATGTAGTTTTTACTTTTTTTTTAAAGTTAGCCACAAGAGGGAGTCAACAGTACTTGAATGCCAACACCACACCCTCCCCCCAGCAGAACCAAGACATGGTGCTCAAAAAAAGAGTTTAAATAAAACACATTCTAAAGATCCCAGTGAGATATTTTATACACACTTCAGGAAACTTAGGAGCACTAGCTATGGAAGCTTCAGTTTCTTCATAAGTGAATTCATATTCACTTCTTCATACATGAGTTTGAGGGTGAAAAGGATGTCTATAATGCATAACACAATGATCCAGACAGCCCTTGACAGGATGTTACAGTCACTTCACGGCACCATCCGACTCACAGCCTTCAGCAGTGGTACCAAGGGTTTGAATTACCCAACTCTGAGCCCTTGTGGCCTCCTCCACTGACTCCCAGGACCTGTGCACACGAGAGCCATCCCTGCCCTGGGTGACACTGAGTACCTGGTATGGGGTAATGCGCTTTTGCTCAGCCCCTGCAATGTAGAATCTGTGTGTGCTTGTCAGGGCATGCCCAGGCAGGCAGGCAGGCCCAAGCAGGAAATTCTGCTTTTTGAGTTGCCTAAAGAGCAGGGGGCCTCTCTAAGAGGCAGGCTGGGACACCTCAAAAAATTTTACAGTCCACTCTGTCCACACCTTCACAACCTGAGCAACCTGGAGGCTGACTACAAGCTGCAGATCTGGTATCCACCTCTATAAAGTAGCAATATGATGGAAAAAATTAAAATAAAATTAATTGAGGAGTCTTGAGTGAAAATCAGGTCTGTTCCTTTTTCTCAAGGTAAGGTCAGGACAGAAGTACTTGACTCTTTAGCCTCTTTGTCACTTCTTTTTCTTGTATTTTGCTTTACAAATCATTCCTAATTAGATGTAATTTGCCTTATTAAAATAATTTTAATCCTCAGTAAAAAGAATTTAATTCTGTGGATAGCTGCTTTAAGCTGGAAACAATACTCAAACAAAGCTCAAAGATATAGTATATTCTTCTCTTCATAATTTGCCTGCATAAACAAAGTTTTGTTCTGTCCATTCCTACATATACTTAGGAGCTCATAAAAGAGTGAACCAAATTAGAAATACCAACCTTTGTTTCAGTGACCCTTCATTTCTTACACTTTGCTTCTCCCATATTCCATCTCCCCCACTATATTTGTGAGAAGGGTAAAAAAACCCCACCATTCTTATTATGAATTGTATTTATATTCATCTGATAAAACAAACTGCTTTGTCAGGATGTCTTGTAATCACATTTCAAGTTCATGTTCTGCATTTCTATTCAGGTGTTCATTTCGTCCTATGAGCATGCAAATGACCACTACTGACACAAGCACCGAGGATGAGTTTGCTTTAAATGTACCAAAAAGACCCAAACAGAGAAACCAAACAGCCTCTCACACACACAAAACAAACAAAAACCTTTTGAGAGCTTCTGCTGGCTGAGGCAATAGAGGAATTTCATCACTAACAATGTTCACAGTACCCAAAATAATTCTGGACATAATTGGTACTTTGAACTGTCTACTAGCCTGGTGATTTATGATACAGAATGCTTTTAAGTCCAGATTCCATTGAAAGACTGATTTCATAATAATGATTTTTCTGGTGACACTTCCTAAGTTCTCCAAGCTACAAAGAAGCTACAATAGCAGCCTTTAAAAAGTAAAGATTTATCATCATTAATTGCCACAGAAGATCTCTCTGCACGGAAGACCACACGACAAAGCCCACAGTGAGCCTTAGGAGGACAATGAAGAGAAAAGAGCAGCTGGGTACCCACACTGGAGCATCCATTGCATGTGGAAAGTCCATGACATCCTATTCAAACAGGAGAGGACCAAACAGGTATGAGGCAAGATGCAGGCAGTATCCTTTCCACCTACATTTTTCCCACTAGGCTTGTTTCAGGTTTGATTAGCATTTGAACTAGGAAACAGGCTGCCAGCATTAAGGGATTCTCTATCACCAGAGTTTAGCCCTCCTGGGAACGAACTTACCTACCCATTAATGCATTCCTAACACTTAAAGATGAGGACTATAAGAAATACTACCAAGTCTTATGCTTGATGACATCAAATGTTCCACTACCTCAGCTAGGAACAGCTTTTGCACAGCCAGGTATACATACTAGGCACATTCTCCTCCTCTTCCTCAGTTCCACCAGAACATGTCACAGCCAGGGATAAACAAGCACTCCATGCTGGGGACAGAAAATCCTTTCACTCATATGCCTGGATAGTGTTCTCTGCTTATGCAGTCGTTACGGCTCAAAGAAAATTTCATTCCTGTATCCTGCAATGCTGGAGAACACATATTGCAACAGACAGCACACCCAGCGCGAGGAAAACTCACTGTTCTCTCCTGGAAAATCTGCCTTCAGTTGTCTCTCCCGTTTTCCCTGTGATCTGAAATAATGCCCCACAAGGCTGAATAAAGACTACAATCACAGCTGTCTTGTGTGCTGTGTAAAAGATTATTGATGAGCATTGTCCTCTTCTTCAGGGAGCCAGTGCAAGGCAGTGGAACCTAAATCAGCTTAGACAAGGGGTAGGACCACGTAGGCACAATGCAGGAAGGAGGCCACTCATTTTAGCTGCTTAGCTCACTTGGAGCTTAACACAACTTTGAATTTTTGCACGGCTAAAAAGCTGAAACCACATAAACTCACCAAGTTTTACATGTTTCCATCCACAAAGAAAAAACTGACCTAGATTCTCTCATTCTTAGATTCCCTCACAGTTCTGGCCAGGTTTTCAGAGGGTTGCTAACCTTGGCTGAGTTAAGGGTTTATAATGAAACACTAAAACACAAGTACGTTTGAGCTGGTTTGGATTTTATTATGGATGTTTTGGATGGCTGTAATGCTAGAGTCAATTCAGACATTCTGGGTACTTTTTATCCAAAAATTGCTGCTTGGAAAAAAAATCCCATGTTTACAATAAATTAAAATCAATCATTATTTTGGGCTTGATTCTCCACTTCACCATTCCAGCACAGCATCTGGTTTAAGACCAGGTTCCTGAACTTGCAGTGAATGTACCTTGGTTTTATATCCTCTTACTACAATAATGAAAATAAACCATTTGTGAAAAAATTTACTTGCAACTTCAAAAGAAGCAAAAATATAATAGACATGAAGGAGATGGGTAAAGAAATAAAATACTAAGAGAAAAGTCAGAAAAAAGAAAGCCAGACATTCAAAATATATCAAAAGTAGTGAAACAAGACTCTAACAGTGTAAAAGACAGCATCTTCAAGCGTGTGAGATGATCCACTGCCTTGAGACACATATGAAGATACACCATTAAGGTGAGGCTCATGGTAATGGCTTCTTAATTAATTTGCTAATTTACTTAAGAACTTCATCCTCAAAAAGTTTAAGCCATGACATACCTCCACTGCCAATCCACAGCTCTGGAAGAAGTTGAAACACACTTGTCTGAGGTACTGGCAATGCAAAGCAGCACTTTGAACATGCTGCTAAAGCACTGCAGACCCTTCTCAGAGGGCTCAGAGTAACTTGACACTGAGAGCGTGAAGGCAAATGAAAACTACCATGAAGACACCATGCCACAGGCTAAGTAATGAAGGAAGCATTGTGAACAAGTGAAGTTTTTTCATACTTTGCTTGATAGGCTGTCAGTTCTGTCAGCATGTAGCATAGACTGATTTTTGCCCTTCAGTCAGAACAGTGACCTCAGGTGAGGATGCAGTAGGACAGAGGGAGGGAAAAGGAGTGAACAATGCTGACAAAACACTCTGACTTCGGAGTTCTTCAGAAATCAGACTGATGTCTGATGCTATCTTCAAAGCCTTTTTGCACTTATTTTAAATTCTTTTTAAGAAAGCAGTATTTTCTCCTAAAGAAAAACTGAAACCCAGTTTTCCATGTTAAACTCCCCCAAATTGAAGTTGCAAAAAGTAGTTCTACAGCAGGAATAAAATACTCTATACAATGCAAATACTGTCCATACCTTAACAATGGAGAGTTCAGAGATGCCTGTTTTCACTTACATATAGGGACAGGGTAATTCTCTGTTAATTTTGTCTGCACTTTATTGAAATAGTTATGAAAGGAGGAAGAAAAAGCATGCCTCAAGCTTTGCCAATATCCAAACAAAACAAACAGCAGCAGGGTTTTGTTTTCACTTAAGTTTCATTACAGTTCATATACAGAGAATTAGTGCAACTTAAAACTGGTTTGTATTTAAACCCATGTGTATGACAAGACTAGCCAACATGCTCATTTGCTAGTGGAAAAGTTTTGTTCCTGCCATTGTTTCCTTGTGTAATGTGTTTTCATATATTCTGTGAATCTTCTTCCTAAAACAAAAGTAGATCTTAACAAATTAGCAGAGCTGAACCAAAAGCCCAGTCAAGAAACCTGAACTTCCAGGAGTTTGCAACTGACTTTAAAATTCTATGGCTAATGTTCCTCCACTATGATAACTGAACTTGGATAAGGGTGGCAAGAGAACACCCGTCACCCAATGAACAAGCAAAACAACCTCGGCGAGGCTTTGGCAACACTGAAAGCCAAAGACACAGCCAGGAGCAAGCTATGTTTTCCCATGTCAGGAGAGGTTACTCAACAGAAAGTTCTTGCTATTCCTCATGCTGCTTGTGCAGTTTGGCAGCTGTGCCATTTCCTATTAATGCGTGTTATGGCTCACTGCGGGCCACCAACATATACAACCTTAATGACAATCAGCAAGAGAAAATATTTAAATTCAGCAAAGGCACCAATTGCATGCATCTCAGATGCGAACAACTCCCAGGCAATACATGACTGGTGCCTTGCATAACACATCTGCAAGAGCTTGGAAGTTATCTAGAAAACACACAAAGGCGGAGAGCTTAACTTTGTAAGTCTTGGGCCCTACATGAGTGTTCAAGCTGTTCAGTCATTTAAGGTGTTCAGCACTTCAAAAAAAGCATCTTAGAAAGAAATAGAATTACATCTAGTAGCTAATTAACACTTTTCAGACAACGCATGACAGAAAATGCATGTTCAAACACTATGTTTCAATTCTTTGTTACCTGCTCTAGTTGCGTGATCATTTCAGTTTTACACTATCCAGGGGAAAATGCTAAGGAGTGAGGTGTATGAAAGGACAATTAGGCTTCCAATTAGCAGAGGGAGTGACAGATTGTCTTACTGAAGTGGAAAATAGCGGAGAGCTCTCCTGAGTCAGTTTTCTATACTGTGTGTATGTTGTGGGTTAGGAATGGTATTCCCCAGTTTAGTGCTCCCACTGGAACACTCCAAAGCATGTGCCATTTGCTTGCTTCTTGCTTCCCCTTCCCCCTCCCACCATGGCAGGATGGGCACAAAAAGCAAAGATCATGGGTTGAGATAAGAACAATTTCCTGGAAACAGCAATGAGATAAGAAATGAACACTAACAGCAACAACATTAGTAACAGAGTTTACAAGAGAAACCAGACCAGTGCATTAACAATTACTCACGAACTTTTAAGACCAAATCAGTCAAGAAGTCTCTTTAAATCAACCATGACCTCAAGTAATCTGACTTAGCAAGGAATCAGAGGACAGCATACAACAGTTTGACTTGAAATTGTTCAGTGGTATTTATGCCATAAATTCATTGTTGAGCCATCCAAAAAATATTAGATCTCTGTTCCCATAGTTTTTGTGCCGATTTTCAAAGCAAGCAAAATACCTCCATCTTTTTCCAGACTCTGGTCATCTTTCCACCTGAAATTAGACAGGAGACAGCATAGCCAACTAATATGGTGGGCAACACGTGACGCTAATCATCACCTGCCGGATGTAAGAAAAGTTGTGACCGTCAGCCTAACAGTCAAAAGGTCAAAAGGCTCCGTGTTTCAACAGCACTCCTACAGCAGCTGCTTCCTGCCTGACTGATTAGCTTTAAAAGAGCAATCTGGGAAGGACCTTCCATGGGCAGAGCTGACCAGGAAATTTCCACCACCTACATGCTTCAAAATGATGCCTCCCTCTCCTAGCTAAAAGGTAAACCTTGGGAGCATTTTTTTTTTTTTTTAAACCCCAGGAGTAATATGGTGGGAACTCCTGAGGCTTTTGGAGGACTGATAACAAAAAGAGGCCTTCCAGTTGGGAAGCAACAGATATGCTATGAAGTGGATGGATACCAGAACAGACATGAAAGTGGCAAAGTGTTAAGACAGAAGAATCAATCAAAATTGCCAGAATGCAGTGATTTCACAATGCTTTTCAGAGATGGCAATAATAAAAAAAAAAAATTAGAAGGGGTCTTAAGGACTAGTGGAAGCAAAACACTGTGAAAAATATTGCTTAGAGCCCTGGAACTTAAAACATTCAGAACAAGACCAAAACCATCATTTTCAAGATACTAATAAACCCTTAAGAGAAAGCAAACTTCAACTAAAGAAAAAGGCAGGTGATATTCTCTAGATCAGCATGTGCCATTACAGCCTATAAACATTTGGAAAAAGCAATTTGGTCAAATTTGTTCCAGCTCATTTAATCTCTAAACAGAGAAACTTATCTTTTCAAGCCAAGACTACTGAAAAAAGAATGTCTTCAATCCAAGAGGTCAAATGTAAACAGGTTTAAAATCAAACTACTTCCAAGACATTAGAAATGACACTATCCACATGACTGTTCACACTCCTCTTCCTCATCTGGAAGAGGAAGTCCAGACCTGCCTCCAAGTCTCCTGCCCTGGTTTTGTTCCTACCCAAAGCAACCACTGCTTAACTGAGAACATGTAATCAATTTACTTGGCAGGGTTAATAACACTCAGTGGTATCACTGTGACTGAAAAAGAAGCTGAGAGCTGTGTGTTGTTTGGAGAGCCTTAGATTGCAAGATTCTTTCCTGGGAACTGAATGATCAGTCTGCTACTAATACTGTTTCCAGCCTGCTCCTTTAACATTCAATTCTTCTCTACAAGTTTCTGACATTTTACCAGCAGCAGGATAAAAAGTTGGCCTGCTTGAAGGTACTCCAAATATTTGTGTGTTTTGTCTTGCCCCCAGTCTCCTTCATTTCTTTTTTTTTTGGGGG
>VZRQ01003874.1:968968-1037240 GCA_013397975.1 Machaerirhynchus nigripectus | reverse complement strand
CCCAAAACCCAAACCAAACACCACCCCCCCCAACCAAAAACCTCACAAGTCCCCCCCCCTCCCCTGCACCCAGCTCAGACAGTTACTTCAATAAATACAGAATCAGAATCAAAGCACAAAAGCTCTTGGTGACAGGAACTAAGAAAGTGAATAATTATGGAAAGTATTTCACAAAGAAATTTACTGATCTGAACAACAGCAGAGACAAGCTAGTTTTTGGATTAAATTTTAGCCAGAAACTTTCTCTCTGTAATTTTGTACAGCCCGATATACAAGTACTTAGGTCATACTATTGCTCCCAGAAATTCAAAGCCTGCAATTTCATGGCCACTGAGCTCATTGAACAGCACAAGCCATGAGATGCCAAATCCCTTCTGTGAAGCAATGAAGGATCTCAGATTTTTCTTGAATGGTCACTGTACCCTCAGTGTATTGGATAAGACCTTCTATTCCCCCTTCATTAACAAACGGTATGACTTCACGTCCCAGCAAATCTGCTGGCTTCAGCAAGCTGAGCTACAAGAATGCAAGCTGTATGCAAATAGCCCAATTATTTTCCTCTATCCATTAAATCTAGCCTAGCCTGAATAAGGACTGATCAATTACAACTTATTTCAGTGTTTTCAGAGGACGACTTCTGTTTCTAATCAAGACTGTACATTAGAGCTATCCTTTCATGCCACAAATACACAAGTATAAAGCTTTTTTTCACTTAACTTTGAGGAGTTGAAAGCTTACTAGGAATTATCTAGACCGTCAACTGAATCTGCAAACTTCCATTTGAATTGTGTGAAAATACCAGATGATGATCTACTGCTGCTACTTTCATGACTATGTCATTGAATGCACCTTTTGGTAGAGCTCAAAGTTCTTCTGGAGTAGTCAGTACCACACAAGTATTCGAAATAGTGATGGAAAGTTGGGCAGTAGGACTTGACTTCTGCTACTGAGGAAACAGCAGCAGGGCCAAGCATGCTCATCAAACAGCCAGTTTAAAGGCACAAATTGAGGTTAACTCACCTCACTCAGCATGGCCAGAGGAGTCCAACTTTATCTCACCTTTACTCTTCCACTAAAGTAGCTGAAGGCAGCAATACGCTCTCCCCAAGACTGTTCTGCAAGCAAAACAAGCCCTGTCCTCTCAGCCTTTGCCTACAGGTAAGTGCTTGAGCCCTCGACCTTCTTTGATGTGCTTCATTTGACTGACTTCATTAGGCCAGTACCTTTCATGGTCTGCTGAGCTCAAACCAAACACAGTAGAGCAGGTGTGGCTCCCCAGGTGCCAAAGAGAAAGAACTACTTCCCTCAGCTTGTTGACCACACTTTTATTAATACAGCCCAGCCTTCGGCCATTTTTTCCAGCCAGTTGATATCCCCCCTGCCCTCAAGTAGATCAGTCATTCCACTTAGTTTGGTATTATCCATAAACTTGCCAAAAATACACTCTATACCATCCACCTGGGTTATTAATTTGGATTTTAAACAGTGTTGGCCCCAGTATCAGTGCCTGAGGGATACCAGTGGTAATTGGCTGCTAGTTGAAATTTGTTCAGCTTTTAACCTGCTAATTCATACTGTAACCAATAATCTCGGCTCTGAAATGCATTTTAAAATAGTGTGAAAAAATTATTTTAAAAAAAGTTAATTAAAAACCTTCTTTATGAAAACACTTCCCAGCATTTATCCTAACAGACCTTTTTTCCTTGAAATATAAGTTCATGTGGCAAAAGTTCAGGACTTCTTGTTGCTGTACCAGGAAGCATCTCATACTCTCAGTGATGCCACAGTTCGGGGAATTATTTACAGCAAGAGCTGCTTGGAGCTGCTTTGTCAGAAGTGCAAGCTTTAGGAGAGTCTGTCAAGCTTACCACAGAGAGATGGACAGCACATCCTAGTGTCAGCTGGGATAGAGCTAATTTTCTTCCAGGTAGCTGGTACAACGCCATGTTTTGGATTAAGGATGAGAATAATACTGATAACACACTGATGTTTTATTTGTTGCTGAGCACTCCTTACCCTAAGTCAAGGACTTCTCTGTGTCTCAGGCTCTGCCAGTGAGCAGGTGCACAAGAAGCCAGGAGGGAGCCTGGCCAGGACAGCTGACTTGAAGTGGTCAAAGGGATATTCATATCATAGAACTTGTGCCCAGTGCATAAACTGGGGGAATTTGGCCAGGAGGGGATGATCCCTGCTCTGGGATGGGAATCCGTCAGTGGGTGGTGAGCAATGGTATTCTGCGTCACTTGTCTTTCTTTGGTTTTATTACTCTCTCTCTTTTTGTTCTCGCTCTCTTTTAACTTTAATTATTAAACTGTTCTTAACCCACAGGTTTTATCTTTTTCTGATTCTCTTCCCTGGTCCACCACGGAGGATGGGGGGAGTTGTGAGGAGCCGTGTGGTACCTAGCTCCTGTCTGGGGTTAAACCCAGACAACAGGTTCACAGTCATCCCTCAAAATCACTGGATCCTGACTGTCCAGATTCCCAAATGAAGCTTGCTTTTTCTCCACAAGCAGCTGCATAGGCAGAATTTCAGCTCTCAGTTCCATTTGCCATGGAACATTGCTTGGGAGACCTGTAACTTATGTCAAGTATGAGGGCTCTTCCTGAGAATAAACTGATTTAATAATGCTTGAGTCTTTAATCTTCAAAAATTGACAGACCATGCCTGAAGGGAGTAGAGAAAGCTAATGAATTACCTGGTTAGAATGCAAAGCCATTCCACTTCAGCATTAAATTTAATTTTCTAATCTAAGCCCTCATATACTTATCCTGCTTGAGAGCTTCTTGATGGGACGAAAGCTATTAACATTGATTATTACCTGTAGTGGATGTTTCTACAGAAATACACTTCCACCATGTACAAACAACATTAGTTTCAGAATTTGTGCTATTAGCAAACACTGCTTCAAAGTGCAAAGAACTACTTCTTTGCAGGCCCTTTCAGCGGCCTGTGCCTCCAGCAGCAGCAGCACATGAAATGTGTTTGTGGTTCTGAGGGCCATGAAACAGCAGAAGGAAGCTGCAAGGAAGACAGCTGTCCCTGGAGAGTCTGTCACCTTGGGGCAGTCAGCAACCTTTGTTTTGATCTGTAAAAGGGATGTGGGCATCACCACAGCTCATGGTGGCACTGAAACAGCTTAAGGCTCAGCTTTACTGTGCAGTGCTGCAGCTCCTGGGCACCACAGAGCATGATGGCTCAGCTCCACTGTGGCTCCACGGCTGCAGCCCCACTGCAAACCCATAGAATGTCAAACTCGTGCAACATGCCCCTGCTGAGGCATTTAGAGGTGTCTGTTCTCCTGCAAGCTGCTCCTCCTGTTCTGGATACTGAGTAATCACAGAAAACTGTTTAATCTGCAGAATATTCTTCTATTTCACACTAGGAGAAAAACAGATCTCTTCAAAGAAGTTTTCCTGAAAACCAAGACTGGTTTTACTCAAGAAGAGACTGGATTTGGGTTCATGTCTCCCATGTCTCAAACAAACCTTAGTAACTGAACCTCTGGCCAGTTCAAAAACAGATGCTCTGCTGTACCTCTGCTTCCCCAGACACATGTATACCTATTAAAAAGTTTTGATTCCAACAAGTCAGCATTTTTCAAAGAAAAAAATTCTGATCAGAAAGATTCTCAGTTTTCATAGACAGAATAGTGCCTTTGACATCCATCTCTGAAAATATTATGCTATTTAAGTGCACTATCATCCCTCATGAAACTTCAAATGATTAAAGGGAATGGAAAAACTAGAACCTGGTCCAGCGCTCTGACATGTCTCTCCAGACATTCTCTCTGGAATTGAGATGCTTGGCTTTATCTTCATCCATGCCTTTGAGTTAAGCCCTAGGATCAAGTACCATAACTTTGCATCCAAATCTTGTATTGCTAAGCCCATCCAGAAGGCAAACGTCATTTCAGTGTGAACCATCTGCTCTCTCTCATCTCCAGTTCCACAGTATATCACTGACAAATCTTATTGATGAAATTTCATAGCACAGGCAATTAACATATACAATGTGCGTGCATGTAGTATTTATTTTAAACATACATACATGTATGCACACAGTTTAAAAAGATCATTGCAGAAACAGGAAGAGAGGAAATCAGAATACACAACATTTTTAAAGGGCATGGACTCAAGCAGCGTGAGACTGGATTATACAGAGGACTTTGAATTCATTACTTCTGTCAGTCTGTGCCACGGTAGATGTGGAGAGGGCAGTGGAAACACTATTTCCAAGCAGCTTAAGCTCACTGCCTGCTATAAACAGATGAACTGTGGCAACCACCTGACTTCCACGAAAATAGTGATTATTTACAGAAAAACAGAACTTAGGAAAAAATGAAAATTAAAAATAAAAAAGCCCCACACCTTTGAAGCATGACAGGAAGACATGGGCCAAGCATAAACACCAGCCCAAACTTCCCAGTGAACTCAAGCAAACTGGAGACCTTCAGATGCAGGAGCAGATGCATTACATGCTTTGTGAAGCCTGAGGGAAGGCAGAGCAATACCTGCTTCTCACCAGCAGTGCAAAAAATGCTGGAAAAGAGGCAAGCATTAAGGATCAGGTTTAGATATAGCCCTTCTTTCTCTTCTCACTCGTGACTGTCTTAAAGGCAAGTGTTCCCACACTCACCTAACACTACCTTAAATTCATATCTTTCACCACAAACAGGTTTTATTCCTTCATTTATTTTCATCCTACCTGCTGGCAGGTGACGCTTAAAATATACTAAGTTGATAAACCCATTTACTGCACATTTAAGCTAACAGAAGTTTGTACAGCTCTGAAGGAGATATGACCATATTTCTGCACTCACAGGAAAATACAGGATCTGTATTAAGTCACTAACTGCTTTTATGGCCTCAACTGTCCCGTTTATTATCTGGGAGATTTAACTACCACGCTTCTATAATAAGTTATGCTAACAGCATATCTTGCTGCTAGTCAGTAGAAGTAGCTTCCCTCCCTTGTGTACCAGATTTCTAATTAAAGAGAATCAATTTTCTGCTTTGCTTAAAATATGCATTTAATGTGCAACAGTCCCAAGAACACTGTTAACTGACTTAATAAATACACCGGTGTCCAATTCCCTCATCTCCTCAGATCCTTACAGCCTCCTGCAAGCAAGCAACACCTGCCGTGACTCCCCATGACTTCCACAGCAATCAGGCATCTCACAGGCTCCAGCCTTTTAGAGAGCTTAACAAGGTTTTATGTAATGAGGTTAATTGAGGAATGCTCTTTTCATGGAGAGAAGTTATTCCTCATCTGAAAACAGCTTTGTGTTGTTCATTACTGTTTTCTTGCCTCTGAGGGTCATCTCACATTATTTTCTATTCATTCACAGAAGGGAAGGAGCTGCAGTAGTTCTGAATGCCAAGGAAGACAAGATGTCTCTAGACCTGAGGTGGGGAAAAGACCATGTGAGGACCTAGGAATGGAAAGGGCACATCCAGCACCACTAGCAGAAAGATGTTGCAGCGAGAAACTACGTGTACCTTTTCTACAAAAGTCTGCACATAGGTGCAAATTATAGCCACATAAAACATGCTCCTATGGGCTATCTAACATCAGACAGTCATCCAGTAAAGCAGGTGACTACATCACAGGTATATTCAGAGCTGACTCCATCTCAGGGAATGCAGCATGGGAACAGCACACCATGCCCATGCAGTTAAGAGACATGGAAGGGTAGGGGTCAGGGTGCTTTGCTTTTATTTTGGTTTGGGCTGTTGGGGATTTTTCTTAGAAACTATTGACAGAAGTTGCAGGAGAGAAGCAGGATCCTGTAACAGACTTTACAGAAGATTAGAGGGAAAGAACAATAGCTTAGGGAGAACAGAAGAACTGTTTTGTCTGATGCTCTGCCAAGCTTGTGTAAATAACAAAACTGTGTCCTAAAAGAATTTGTTAATATGGCAACGAGTCTCTCCTGGACTGATGAAAGATAAGGCTATGTAAAGCATTGCAAATCTATTTGAGTACCAGTTTCTGCTGCTCAAGTTAAAGCTATAGATCTTGGCTGTTGGAAGACCTGCTCGTTTCCCAGTGAGCTGGCAGTAGTCCTTGGTGTGCTGTAAGTTCAGCCAAGCAACTTTCACATCTTTTCAGAGGACCAGCTCTTTCTAAAGTCACAAATAATTATTTCCAGGAATTTCAGCCTCCCAAACAAACAAACAAAAAATTACTAGCTACCTACAGAAGTCAGGATATATCTTATTAAGATCACACATTTTTTTCAGAAGAGCTTTCAACTTGCTCTGATCCCACTAAAACCCAAGCAAGCAATTAAAAACATTCCTTTATTGAAGTCCCCATTGTCCTATAAGCCATCCATCCATACCTACCCTCCAGGTATTTATGTTATTTCATGGCACCTCTTAGTGCAGTAGATTAACACAGACTCTGGCCCAGAGAATTCATCCTCTTATTTTGGCCAAGACACAATGAAGGGAGAGGGGGAAAAATAACTGGGAATGTGAAAATGAAGCTATATGGTTATGAAAAGGAGTAAGGTCATGAATGGTAGAAGACTGGCAAAGAATTTGGAGGAGAATGCTGCTTTGAACAATATATTGTGATACGCTAGACTGAGAAGATGAACACCATTTGGGTATGACACAGATGAGAAATAGGCAATTTACATTACTTAGCTGGATTACAGTGACTTGCCTTTATGGATCAAAACAAAGAGAAAATCCTAGCTTGAGTGAAGCTATGTAGTTAAATCAGTGCCATGCAAAGATGCATTCTAAGTTTCCATGAACTGTCAAGAAAAGGGATTAAATACAACTTCAGAGCAGAACCTGATGAAGGATTTTTACATGCAATTGCTATCCATGATCTTCAACATATGGTTATTGAAAATCAGATTGCTTTGTTCCCTTCCTATAATACAGATTTATGATTATGTTTTCCTTTCTCCTCTGGAGCAGAATTTTTAATGCAAAAAGTCATGAAAAAAGGATCTTGCCATTAGATTGCTACATGCTCCAAGCAGCAACTCCCTCCTCTCCTGCAAGCATCCCAGGACAGCTTGTACTTATCTCACTCACCAATGTACATATGCAGCTCAAACCAAGGCTGTGAGGAACTTGGCACCATTTACCTTTACAGGCTTGCCACTCCCAGAATTTTGTTGCTTTATGACCTGCATTACAACACAAAAGAAGCAGCCAGAAATGCCTAGTTTTGGCACATTAAGGGTCACAAGGATGTGAAAATCACAAGTTTGTATGGTTAAGGTGGAAACCAGAGCCTGACTGAGACAGAGATCCTGTAAAACCATTTTGGAGAAATGGGGATTTTCTGTTCCTAGGCCAAGTTTCAGGTTAGGATTGGATACCAGACTGATGTTTGTATTCAGTCCCATGACTGCAGCTCCTTTCCAGCATGAGGAGAGACAAAAACACCCAGTACTACCACATTTAAGTAACCTTAGCAGAATTTGGGTCTTTAGTGTTTATAGCTTATGAAATAAAGCTAGAAAGTGAAAAAGCTTTTTTATTATTATTCTTTTTTTTCCCCACCAAATTTCATTTTCTGATTTCATTGGGTATTCTGAGTTGGAAGAGACTCAGGGCAAAGATAAGTATAGGATTTCAGTTACATGCTCCTTACACTTGTAAACTTTCAGTGCTGTTGCATGACCTTCAAAACTCTAACAAACCAAAGAAATACAATAAAGAAAAAAGAATATAAAATTGCAGTCAGCATTTTACAGAACCACTCCTATCACAGGTCACTAAATGCTCTTAAAACTCTCCAAGAAAGCAGAGATGCTGGGAACACACTAAAAAATAACAAACCTGGCCCCCAAATAAAAACAACAGTACTTGATTAAGATTAATCAATGCAGATATCTCAGTGTTTGTCATCTGCACGCAAAAGAACAGGGAATGATAAACAGAGCTAGGAAGGGAATATGACAGGATGAAAAGAAGCATAAGACCAAGGAGCTCCTATCCTAAACTGTCCCTGTGTGAAAGGAGAGAAAGTGCTTTAAGGCAGGAGAGTGTGTATGTGAATTCTTGCTACATCTGCTGCCGTGTGCTGCAGTGTACAGACACTTGGGGATCTGCCATCAAAAATAAAATGAGCAGTTTGCCAACAACATACCGAACATCAGTGCTCTTTAACATAGCTACAGGTTTTGCTCACAATAGCGCTGCCAAATGACAGCAGGGTTTTGTTCAAACACTTGCTTCGCTTTCGCATTGCGGAACAACTGCCTGCCGAGCTATTGAAAATTAATCTGATAAATTTCTGATAAATACATCTGTTATAGGCATACAGAAAACCCACAGGGTTTCAGTCATTAGTGTGTCACTACAGGGCCTTTAATCACGCAATCACTTGTCAAAACAGTTACTGTGTGAAAAGTAGAAAGAAAATGCTACAGTTTCTTGCAACATAATACTAACCAACCCAAAACTGGAGTAAAGAGTTCCACAGTACTATTCAAAGTGTGTTAAAAAGGAAATTTCAAATCTAGCAGCTCATCAACTTAATTGGCTTGCTTTGGTTATCATTTTACAAGCCACAAACTCTTAGATTAAGTACAATCTGTTTGTTTCCACGTGGTCAAGCTGTACAGGATCACTTGAAAGTACTACAAGTTGATAAAGTAAAAATGCCTGGAGCTACTGCTAGCTTAAGAGGAACAAAATAGCACCCCTTACCTATCCATGACTATACCGCATTTCAAGTGAAAGCAGACAAACTTTTCCATTAATACACATAAAGCAGGAAAACAGGTGCATTCTTTAGTCAGCTAAACCACACTACAACCTTGTTAAATTGCTGATTAAGAGCATGATATGGTCAGAAGGGGGGACAGAAGATCAGCATCCATGTGCAGTCTGTTCAGTCATGAAATGTAAATGGTCTTCTGAAAACCACTAACAAAGGAAACTCAAGGCCAGTTCAGCCTACAGACAAGGTTCATTAGTCCACATCCAAACTAAAGAACTTGGCAGGACAAAACATCAGCATCTTGCCCTTGTCATTTCTAAGACAGTTGGAATTAAAATCTTTGCCATAAAGCAGTGTAAAATGATCCAAACAACTATTCTTTCCAACTGCTGCTCAGACTAGTCAGCTGTCAAAAACCAAAACAAAGTTAACAACAAAGCCCCTCCCAAGAAACTCAGCTGTAGGAGATATTCTTTCAGAATTACTAGAAAGTGTAGAAAGTGTTTGCTTGTGTTATAACAACTTTTTTCTCTTACCCAAACAAGACTGCAACTGCATGTCACATCTGAGTTTCAGCAGGTGAGATAACCTCTGGTGAGTAACCAAACTGATGTCCTTGAAATAAAATTTAACTGTGGCTGGAGAAGTAAAGGATCAAAAACTGAAAGCTAAACGATAAAAAGCAACAACTTTGAAAATTTCAAAACAAACAGCAGTAAAGGAAGTGACTGATATTTGACAGTTGCTTCACTGCTCTTAGACTGACTAGGTTGGGTTTCTTGGACTGTGTCCTGAGGACCATTCTCTTCTCTCTCTGTGCATCTCTTCCAGACATCTGGATCTCTCACAAAAATGACAGTGCTTATCTGTGCTGGGGTTGTCATGTTCTTATGACCCTATCAAATCTCAGTCACTTCCCATGCTTTTGCCAAAACAGCAGCCACTTATGTAGCACTGCTGAGGGACCTGCTGTTCTGTGCATCACTTTTCCTACCAGCCACTTCAGGAGAACACACACATGCTGCATGACTGGCCTCATGCTCCCATTGCATAGTCCATGTCAAAGGCGTTTCTGGACCAGGTTAAAAATTAACACTGGAAAACTTTGATCCCTCCTGGCCAACTCCCCAGCTTATATATGGGGCATAATGTTCTGTGGTATGGAATATCTCTTCAGCTAGTTTGGGTCAGCTGTCCTGGCCATGCTCTCTCACAGCTTTTTGTACACCTACTCATGAGCAGAGCCCGAGACACTGAGAAGTCCTTGACTTAGAGTAAGTGCTGCTCAGCAACAACTAAAACATCAGTGATATTAGTGATAACACTGATAAGATCAACATTTTTCTCATTCTAAATCTGAAACACAACACTGTACCAGCTACTAACAAAAAATGAACTCTATCCCAGCTGAAACCAGGACAATGTCAAATTAAGTCACCTAAATTCACATTCTTGTTTCAAACAGAAATTCAGCACTGCTGAAAGGTTGCTCAGTCTCCCCAGACAGTAACAGAGCTGGACAAGGGGAGGGCTGTCCCATTGTCTCCTCCAGTCCATAGGGAAACTGCCAAGAATTCTAACCACGAACTGACTCTGCTTCTCTTGAACAGTCAGCAGGGCCAATGGCATGCACCAGCCACTCTTAAGCTAAGGGGGGAAGTGACACCAGAATGTTCTATTTATCTGCATCTCCAGCAGTCCAGCAAAGCAGCAGCTGACATATGAAGATACCAGATATGAAGGTATCAGACAGCTTGGCCTCCTGCGTTTGAAGGGAAGTTAATCAATACCTCATGACTTCTACTTCCAGAAAACAGTACCAACAGGTATATCCATCATCACTTGGCTTATCACAACCCAAGAGGGGCAGACTAGGACTCTCTGGCAGTCTGGGCATAAGCCAGCCATAGCCCCCCCTTCATTTGCCTCTACAGTGCTTATTGTTTGCCAGCTGGGCTGGAGATTACACCTCAGCAAGATGAGAAGCTGTCCTGGTTCCTATTCTTCCTTCTGATACACATTTTATTTCAGATGACCTTCCCTTTTCTCACTTCACTATCCCAAGGATAGATTTGTGAATCTCTACCTCAAATTCCTTTTGCAAAAAAAAATTCCTTTTGGGTTTTCAGACTACTTCCTATAAGGGGTCCAACTCTTCTATTTACAAGTTCATTGTGTTTGAATATAAATTTCAGCATAAATTTTCTCCCTGTCTTGGCTACTTTGTTTCCTTCTGGAGCCATCAACTACCTAAAAAGACTCCCAGCTTTATTGCATTTGCCAGGAATATTCAGGTAACGCAGCATGTAAAGATTAGAGAGTCCAAGCCCACTTCTCCAAAACCTAGGATGAAGAGCTTACCTAAGTGGATATGGGGAGGAAAGAGAAAATTGAAGTCAGGGGAATTGGAACACTGGAAAAATTGTTCTGAAAGGTTTCACATTTAAAAAAGCTAGAATTTTTTAGTGCAGCAGGCATGTCAAACAATGCAACTCTATTTCAAGGCATAGCACTGATCAGCTGCATCGCCTATAAAACACAGTGCTGCCAAAAGTAATTCTGTATTTACTGTTTCAATTTCCAAAGACTTTCTCCCTCTGCAAATCAAGGACCTGTTTGTGACACTGGAACAAAGTGTGTTTGTAAAACTTTTTTACGTACAACAGGCCAAGTTACTGATGTTCTCAATAAAGTTCTTCTTTGATGAGGTATTATCACCACCAGCATTGTGTATAATGAAGCACATCCATTTGGCAGGTTTTCCTCTGGAAATTCAAATGTCTTTATTACTATGCCATTATAACATTGACTCTCTTATGTCCATTATGCCCATTTCTGGGCCTTGTGGATATAATACTCATTTACCCACCAGCAAAACGAATATTTTCTATTTTTACTGTTAGAGAAACCAACAAGGGAAAACAACCAACATGTTTCTAGCTTACTTGGCAATGCAAGACCACTTGCAATGTTCAGTATGTTTGATAACATTTACAAGACAAAAAAAAAGTCACCCTTATTTCCTAAACCTATTAAGGCAATATTTTCTATCTGGTAATTAAATATTCCTCATTTTTGTTGATGTATAAGTGGTAAAGTCCAGTTTCACTGAGAAATAACTGATCACTGCAGACTGCCCATAAAGTTGTTACCACTCCCCATGAAATAATATTTTTCTTATGCTTTCAATGTAGTACATCTCCAGGAACAAGACACCTCTTACCAAGCTAGTGCAAACCATTCAATAAAATTTAGTTTCAGCCAGAAGGCAGACTGTTAACAGCTGTTAAATACAGACTCTGCTGAAGATTGTATTACCTGTTGGGCAATTGATTAAAGCCACAAGTGATCTCATCTAGAAAGTGAAGTGTCTACATGCAAATAATACAAGTGTTTGCACAAGAAACTACAGAACAATTATTTCATCGTTTATGCCATATGTTATATATATGTGTGTGCCCATACCTGTCAATATGTATATTAACAGCAATATAGATTTACATTTTGCTAACATAAGCTCTGGCTCAACACCAGGCAATGCTACTGACAGCAGAATTAGGCACAGTAAGAGTCCAAACTGGCAATGGAAGGAGGTCAGACGTAGGAAGGTAGTCTGTATATGCTTCCTCCAACATGTAGATCAATAGTGAAGTTGCAATGCCACCACCTGGAGGTGATCCTAGAAGTCACCACACCCCAAATTACATCTCTCCACACATAGCACTGCTCAAGCCTGCTACACAACAGAGATGGGGTAAGGGAGGATATGCTAAGTCTGATATGAAGTGGGGAAAAAAAAGTGTCTGGCCACTCTTCTTATGAGTTGTGCTGACCCAGTAAAATTAGATTTGACATTTGAGGTATTTTGTTCCATCGATACCTTTCAAGAGTGGATTTTCCAAGAAAAGGCTTCTTAACTTAATTTACTTAAGCAGAACCTGCCTCCCAGAAAGGACTAATTTGTGCTATTTAGTCTACTTTGGCAAGCCATTAAGTATCTTCTAACTGATGTATTCTGTTCCTAACGAGTGTCTAAAGGGCTCTCAGTCTGCCAGAGGAATGTACACACACAAAGACATGGTTGCTCGTCCACTAGGATTGAATGGTTCTAAAAACTGATCTGTAACACAGCCTGAAAAAAACCAAAACAGTTTCCAGTGCTAGATTACTCATATCATCAGCTTCCAGCCAGAAATCTACCCACCTGTTTTTTCAGTTGTAGCATTAAGTATCTTCTCTAGCCACCAGTAAAACAAGATGAAACAAAAATGCGAACTGTAGGAGCCATTTCCAGCAGATAAACTCCTTGCTAGCTCTCTCCTGCCTGCTGATAAGTCAGCCTTCTATCTAGAGGAAAGACCTTTGTGATTTTTTTCCTGCTTTAGTATTATGCTGGAAACAATGGCCTTTTTGTTCTGTGGCAAGAATACAGGAGCCGAAGCTCCGTGCACAATTGTGTGATCATCGCGCGGCCCTGCGTCCCAACCTTTCCGAAACACGGCAGGCACAAAGCTATCCAGCTGACTAATGAGAAGATCCAAGGGAAACAATGAACAAAATTGTCACTTCCAACAATGCAGAAGGCCACTTCAGTAATTCCCACAACCTCTTGCCAATTTTTCTTTCCTTGTGTGATTTCCTACATCAAATAACTACTGTCAGTTTTGACTGCTTAAATGATTAATTATTCTGACCATAAATATTCTTAAGAGAAATGAGAACAGTGACCTACACCTGGAACATTTATTTGACACAATAATCATAATTTTATGTCCCTGAACATGAAGAAGGGTCAGAAACAATGAGCAGTTTATTCCCTAGGCTCCAAAACCCAGATGCTACCCTGCTTGGCATCTCTGAGATAGGTCCAACATACAAAAGCCCAGCTCCAGATGATGCAGTCCCCGTGGAAGACACCTGTGTAACAAAACTATGCTACAAGGCAGGGCAGAAGCATCATTCCAGAAGTGGAGACACTAATCTGGAAGTGTTTTTGCCTGGTTACAATACAACTGTAGCCTTCTGGGTGCACAGCAGTAGTGGCTGTGCAGATTTTCAACTGGTTTGCAGCTGTGCCTCTTGTCTGCAGCATCGAAGGGTTTCAGTTCGCTGTCTCAGCCCACCACACTAGCAGATACAATGGTTATGTGCTATGCTTGTGTTTTCAGTGGGTCAGAGACACCCAAGCAAGCAGGAAATTTTCATTGTGTTCATTCATAAGAGCAAACTGTTCCACTTGGAAAACAGAAAAGAGAGAACCAGCTGATGTCCACCCTTAGACAACTTTTCACTCTCTCCGCAATTCTGCAGCTAATTGAGCAAATGTAGGAGCAGGGCTGCAAAGTGCTGCTAGGAGCTCTACTCCTTCACTTTGCAAAAGTGACCTACATGCCACGCTTAGTGGTAAAACTCTTCACCACAATTACAACTCTTGGCCAAAAAGTGCATCAGTTACTTAGAGATAATTCCATGATTTAGTCATGGTCTGTTTTGCACATTGATACCAATCATGCTACACCTTGCATATTCCATTCAGCAAAGCCATACAGATAAAATGGCCAATGAGAAACCCAAATATACTATGAAAAGAAGTGGCTTGCTTCAACTCACACTGCTCTAACTTGATGGCTCAGGTCCTTGGGATCCAAAGTAGTCTCTGATTCACATGCTGGGGAAGAGAAGATTCATCCTAAACTTAGTACAGCTCTCACCCAACCTCAGTCTCACTGTCCTTTAAACTCCACACTGTATTCATTGTATCTGGGAGGCTTTTGGGTGTGTCTCTTCTCTCATTCTTGGGGAAAAAAACCCAAAAAACACCAAAAAACCAACCAACCAAAAAAAAAAAAAAAAACAAAAAACCAGCTAGTATTCTACTATTTTCTTCACAACTCATTTCTTTCTATTGCAGTACTCCTGCCCTGCGACATGTGGGCAGAATTTTTTGAGGTAAAAAAAAAATATTTCATGTTCAGGGAGTTCCTTAATTTTCTTCATATTATAATAAAATGATAGAAGGTGTTCTGCTATGCAACTAAACTCAACTAAAAATAGACTTTGACACACCTGGCAAAACTAACAAACAACAAACAGAAAAAACCACCCAAATATTGTTTTAAAAATTATTATAATATATTCCAAGTTATTCTAGAATACTAAGTAATATATTTTAATGTGTTAGATATTAAGATAATATAGTGATATATCAAGATGATAAGGAAATTGTAAAATACTTTGATTTTAAAATTTAACATCCAGTTGTTATCCAGAGCCCCATCCAACCTGACCTTTAACGTTTCCAGGGATGGGGCATCCTCCACCTCTTTAGGCAACCTATTACAGGGTTTCTCCACTCTCACAGAAAACAACTTCCTTCTAACTAGTCTAAGTCTTTGGTTTAAAACCATTACCCTTTGTCCTAACACAACAGGCCCTTCTAAAAAGTCTGTTCCCATCAGAGAGAAGAAGATGTACACGTGGATGTAGAGATGTATGTGACAGGAAGCAGCAGGCCGCCACATGAACTGAATCCTGAGTCTAAGGATGTCAGTTTCCAGAGTCCTTCACCCACCACACAGGTATCAGACCTCTTTACTTCATGACAGTATTTTAACAAAGTCTAAACACAACACATAACTTTTGAAGTTGACAGTGGAAGCTGCAGTGTCCTTTGTACAAGGACTATTAAGTCAGTTTAACTGCTGCCTGCTAAAGAAAAAAATTAGATTCCTTATATCCTCCCATGTAAGCCAAATGTCAACCTGTCAGAAAAAGCTAGAAAGGCTTTCCAGTTTCACCAGAACTTCATGTTCCACACTCACATGCATGATGACAGAAAGGTTTACTAAAACCCAAAAGCCGTAGGGTTAGAGAAGGAACAGATGAAAAAAATGGAGCATACTAAACATGGTCTTTGACTTCAGGGTCTTCTCCCAGTCGGACTGCCCCTGGGTTACAAACAGTAGTCATTTTATTGGGCTGTGACTGGTGGAGATGCGCTGCAAAGTATTTGTAGTGCTTGTGATGCTAGCTTGTGCTGATAACACGGGATACACAGTCACCCTCCACACAGCATAAAGCAGTTCTGACCATTCATGACATATGATTAATTGTACTGTCAAATTGCAAGGGTCTCTCTTGGGCTCATCAGCCTAAAATTTAGTGGTTTGACTGTTCTGCATTGGATCCCTGAGCACACCAGCTGTAGCACTTACCACTGTAGCCTAACAGACAAAGCAATAGAAGGGAGTTGGCAGGCAAAAACAAAAATGTGATTTTATGGGCTAGCATATACCCACAAAAACAGTGGTGGAACACAAGCCCAATCAATATAGGACCATAGGGACCCCTGTTTATGTAACGTGAAGCCAGAACACATTAAACTCTTAAGTTCTTTCCAGTGTTAGAGGTTTGTAGCATGCTTTGTACAGACTTTGGAACAGTATGTCATCTACTTTGCCAGCAAAAACATTACAGATGGAACTGTCAGATCTTCTTGTTTAGTGGTGCCTGCTTTTCTAACACGTGACTTTTTAAAATAACAACTGTCACTCATCAGATAAGCTCAATGTGTTTTCCAGCACCTGCAAAAATGCTTCGAGGACAAAGAATAGATTTCAACAGCTGACAAACTACAAAGTGCCCTTCAAAAAGCCATTCTGGGCTGTTTTAAACTTCATGCTTTTCACTGCTATAGTTCTGGTTTATTGTTGATTTGTAGGGTCTGCCACTGCAAGGATCTGCTGTAGATCTGATGATTACTTGCACATATTATGCTATTTCTTCATTTTTTCACAGTTAAGCAAACAGTGGGCATGTAGGTAAGCTCATCCTCAAGATAAATTTGGTGTGCATATGGTGTAAAAATGGCTACAGCAGGCCTAAGACTCCTGTCCTACAAGTCTCATTCATAATTTTTTTTTTCCTACCAATCAGGATTCAGAGAAGGCTTAAGGGTACTTTCAGTCATGTCAGTGGGAATAGAGGAAAGCCAGCACAAGGTGTATTTGAAAGGCAGCCTTGGAAGCAGGACAACATGAATTTTCACTGGTATCAAATCCCAAAACCAGATGCTGAAAATGAGTTCAGAATTCAAACTTAATAGTCTGGCTCCTGCTACTTTTCTCACTTGTCTTTAGGAGTGACGACTAAAACAATCATTACTAATGGGGTATTGCATAAAGCAGTCTTTCTGTTTAATAGAATGTTATTACCAAAAAACCCCAAAAAAGCAACAAAACCCAAACCCCAAACAAACCAATTTCATTAAAAAGACCACTTTATTATTTCATAATAAAGAAACCATAAAAGAATGCTGCAGCCATCCAAGCAGAGAAAGAGTTAATAAATAGAGCACAACCAAGCTTTTGGGGGCCTCCCAAAATTTTCTGGGAAGTTGCAGAAAATCACTTCTACCAAATAAAATCAACTAACAATTAATTTTAGACCATGAACTTTCCATTACAAAAACATCAGTAAGAAACGCTATAAAAAAATCCCTCTCAAGAAAACTTAGCAGAGCTGTACTTAATCAGAATACCAGGAAGGAAAAAAGCAAACTTGGAAGACTGACACTGGCACAACCCTTGCTGATAAAAAAGGAAGAAGCAGGAAGCAGACAGCTCATGCGATATGGCTTAAGCCATACATATGCAAAGACTTAAAGATCTTCAAGCGGAAAGGTTAGTATGAAGGAGATACATCACACAAGCAAAATAGGAAAGGTTTGGTCATGACAGGTATTTTGGGGTTTTTGTGATTTAGTTGGTTGTTTCTGTGGAATGCATGTTTTTGCTAATTTTGGCTGCTTGAACTACGAGAAACTATTTCACAGTTCCTGCTTCACTACAGGTGCAGAATCAAGATGGGAAACGATATTTTTCTTGTAAACTTAGAAGCATTTAAAGTGTGCTATTAAAAAAGCTAAGAATTACAAGGTAACTCATTTAAAAAGCTTTTCTAATGCCAAGCTACATTGACTGTCCATACTAAATTTAGGGAGGGATATTAAAAAGATGATGTTACTTACTCAGGCATTTCAGTCTCTCCATGTCCAAGTCTAGACTTGATGCATTAGGGAAAAAACTACCATTTGCCAAAAACCCCAGTGGCATTTGCAATAGCCATTATTAGAAGCAACAAAATTAATACCATCCACTTCTCTCAAAACAGGTAGCATTTAGCAACATAGACCTCAAGTTTACTCAACAAATGTAGTTTTAATGCATCCATTCTAACTCTAGTATTGAAAGAAAACTGTATCAACATGTTTCTGTAACAGAGATAATGATTTAATAGGAAGCAACTGCTGACAGGGTTCGTTAGACACTTACATCTAATTAACTACACACACTAGTCAACACTTCGCTCAAGCGCTCAGTATTAATCTGAGTTGCTGACTAATAAGGTCCTATATGCATATATATCCACATTTACATAAACATGTGGTGTTAAATATGATACTGTCAGTCTCCTTTAAGAGAAGAGTTTAAGTTTGTCAGTTCACTCCATGTTTCTCGCAGATGTCTTTGAATGAGTGGTTTCTACCATATTTTTGGGGGGAGCTTTTTTCCTAGGGGTGGTTGTTTTGTTAAGACTGTTCATTCCGTCAAGATAATGTTGAGAAACTCTGTTTTGTGGAAAATATGGTTGACAACCTAAACAGAGACTGATCTCCCACCTTTTCTACAGCAAAAAGGCAGCAAAAACTTAATCACGAACCACCTGTTGCTCAGCCTGAATGATGGTTTTCTATTAGAATCTTTAACCAGCAACACAAAGTATTTGCTTTCTAGCAATACTGCATTGCATGAACTCTCAGAGCTTCCTTGCTTCCCCTCAGGTTAAAATGTAACATGTAGCTGATTGGCAAAAGATAGTCAGAGATTCCTGTAAGATTTCCATTTCAGTTAACTGAATTTCAAATGTTAAACTACGTTGCCTTCACTTTTTGTAATGAAAGTGGTTGGAAAGTTTCAGTAAGCCACAAAGCATTTCCTGAAGGCCTAAAACACTGAAGCTTTATCAATTATGAGATCTGTCAGATCTCAAATATTCATGAACACTGCAGTTTGACAGTATGGCAAAGTGAGTAATTGTATGTCCAAGAAGGCATTGCAGCAGTTGCTCTGCCAAGTCCTAAGGTCCTAAAAGTATTACTCACGATGCCATGGGAAGGTGATGTTCCTAGGCAACCTAGTGCCCTTTTTTCTGTAAGGATGCAAACACGGGACAAAGTCACGGAAGAGGAAGGAAGGACAACACAGAATTGCTTTAGCTGCACAAAAGGCAGCAGAGGCAGTGAAAATGGAGAAACACCTGAAGCCATGGCTGCCTTCAGAGGAGGCTGGAAATCTGTCAGCCAAGGGGTTCTGAGTGTCTGTCCTGGTTATCATGCTGAAGATCAGGGTAGGAATTACCCATGAATATTGGCTGGCTTCTGCAATTGCCTTCCTTAAAGAACACCAGATTTCTAACATGCTCCTGTGCCAAAGCTTCTCTGATAAAAGTGGGGGTTTGAGGGTGAGTTTTATGCGTGGGTTTTTTGCTTGTTTGGATTGGGTTTTTTCAGGGAGAGAGGGACTTTTTTGTTTGTTTCAGCTTGTTTAGTAGGTTTGGTGAGAGCTTTTTTGCTGTTGTTGTGGGTCTTGGAAGGCAGATCTATAGTCAGGAAGAAAAGTAAGGAGTCTTAGGGTCAGTCTAAATAATACCAATAGCCATTATTAGAAGCAAAGTCCCATCATTGTGTGAGAAAACAGAAATTAAAGTGGTGTTTGCAAGCTGTCATCACAGCATGCATTTCTGTGGGTATGAACAAAGCCTAACATCCTATGACAGATTTAAATTTTCATCCTCTTTCCTATGTGAAAGGTGGTAGCAAAGTTGTCCTTTTAAGTACAGGGATCATTCTTGGGGTACGGGTATGTTTTCATATATGCAAACAATAGATTTTTCACCTATGGAAAGACAGATGTAGTACTCAAATTTTGCTTAATTAGGTTTTCTTCTTTTCTCCTGTTCTCAAAGGAAATCAGTTCCTGACTGCCTCCATAGGGTCAAAAGAAGACAGGCAGATATGTTAATCACTGACTACCAGAAAACTAACTCAGTGGAACATTTGGTTTTGGTTTGGTTTTTTTTTTTCCTTTATAAATGGTTTGAGAACCAGCGAATCACAGATACCTGGGTTACCCTGTTCTGTGTCAAAGGAAGGACAGAAAATTGTCTTTTCAACATGTATGTTTACATGAGACATTGGCAAGGCAGAGATGCTCTAATTCCTCTCCCCTCCCCTTTTGGTCTCAGTGTCTTGGCCACTGCCTGATAAAAAACATATGAAAGAAGCAATGCAACAACAAAAAATTTTCACATTCCAAGCATTAAGATCACATATGCTAAACACCAGACTCAATTATAGTTTTAAAATTCATTACAGATGTTGCTTAAACCAAATGGGTGCAAGATGTACAGTCAGATATGAATTTGCAGACAAGTGTTAGGAAATAGCTGACAGAAGACAGGCAACGTTGCTTGCATTTTGCCAGCCCAAAATCTTCTCCCCTTTCCCTCCACCCCTCTCTCCCCTTAGGATTTTTGGCAGCTTTGTCTCAATCTCTTCAAATTACTCTTCTAACCGGGTGTTTCTATGGAAACAGACTACAAGACACAGTACCTCTCCATTAAAGAACTATAAAAACAAGAGGTGTACCATGAAAAAACAAAAAGGATGAAAAAGAATAATATAATGGAAAAAGTTCTTACCAACAATGAGGAACTGTACAGCCTTTAAACAGCTTAACAGCACAAGGCAAACCAGGACCACACTGATGCTGCCAAGTTACCACATAACCAGCCGTGACTCTGCAAGGATGGCTTTTGACTGAAACAGCAAGCATTGTACAGTTTTTCACATAAAATCTCTCCAGGCCTCAAGTGCCTGTGCCAGTGGCCTGATACAATCTGTGTCTATTTCTCTATAACACAGAATAAAATTCTCTTGCAACTTCATCCTCTGCAACCACGTACTTCGACGGCCAGTGCACTTAGCGTGATCTCAGAAGGGAGATTTCCTGATGCAGTAGAGCATTCCAAGGGGAAGAGCAGAGAATGTGCTAGACTGTGACCTAGACTGTGCACCATTCCTTAATAATGCTGCATAGATAAGCTCTTTGGTTGGTGTGTTTTGTACACTCATGTGAGTTTTGGAAGTTGCTGGGAAAGCTTATCAAATTCAGCTCCCCACCAGAACTGGCTGCGTACACTCTGGTGACGGGCACCAAGAAGCTGCAGCACCATACCAAGAAAACTGGAGGTGCTGATACCCAGAAAGGGAGTACAAGATGGAGCAGGTGTGCTTCACCCAGTGCCTGCCTCCTACAGGGGTAAGACCTGGCATTGGTCAATCTCTTAAGGAATGCAGTGAGTTGACCCTGGCTGTGTGCCAGGTGCTCACCAAAGCCACTCTATCACTTGTCCTTAACTGGGCAAGGGAGAGAAAATCTAATGAAAGGCTCATAGGCTGAGATAAGGGCAGGGAGAGCTCACTCAACAACTACTGTCATGGGCAAAGCAGACTTGTCTTGGAGAAATTAGCTTAATTACCAAACAGAGTAGGATAATGCAAAATAAAACCAAATCCTAAAAAACACCTTCCCCCCAAGCCCTCTTTTTCCTGAGCTCGTCTTCATTCCTGATTTTTCTATCTCCAGCTATCCAGCAGCACTGGGGCATGGGGAATGGGGGTTTCAGTGATTTCATCGTCCATTGTCTCTGTCACTGCTTTCTCCTCAGGGGGAGGACTCCTCACACTCCCCCTCTGCTTCGCTGTGGGCTCCCTTCCATGGGAACATCCTCTACAAACGTTTGGAACATCTTCTCCCCTTCCTTTATTGGTGCCTGCAGGGCTGTTTCTCTCACATCTTCTCATTCCTCTCTCCTGGCTGATGTTGTGCTGTAGCTTTTCCCCCCCTTGTAAATATGTTATTCCAGAGGTTCTTCCACTGTCACTGATGGGCTCAGCCTTGGCCAGTGGTGGATCTGTTTTGAAGCTGGCTGGCATTGGCTCTGTCGTACACAGTGGAAGCTTCTGGCAGCTTCTCAAAGAAGCCACCCCAATAGCCCCTGGCTACCAAAACCTGGCCACACAAACCCAATACAGGGAGTAATCACTTCACAGAATTTAGACTGAATTTAGTTATGTCCTGTCATTGATATTAAAAAAAATTAAGTCTGTTACAAAACCCTACATCTCAGCAATGTCAGGTCACTGGGCCTGATCGCCCAGCACTCCACCTTAGCCCACGATGAGTGGAGGAAATCAGAAACAGACCTTCCATCACTTCAGATCCTGATTCTATTGTGAATCAATTAAAAGGCACTGCCTACTAGTGAAGGAATTTCACAGCAGCCTCAACTGCAAAAGAAAGTGCATTCAAGATTTAATTAATTCACAACATTCCCTTACCTCATAACACATAGCAGGAAGAAGGCCCACATGGGGACAAAAATCAGTTCAGAAGCATAATGCAAATTAAAAATTAAAGAGGAGTGAAGGGGGAGAAGGGGACTTAATGCTTCTTTAGTCGAGAAGTCTGTTTTGCTGAATTTTTTAGGGTGAAGTTAGGAGGTCTCACCTAAAAACAGGTCTTTATTGTTTTCAAGCCCTGGTCACAAACCTTGGTAATAATTTTTATTTGTTTGTTTTTTAAATTAGTCTGCAAATATTCTTCTCTTCTTTTAGTGATACTGAAGACACTAACACTTGGTAAAAATTTCTCTAACTGTAAAATGCAGTTCTCGTTAATGCACATATATCTCTTATAACTAAGTTTATTAACTTCTTCCCTCCAGGTTGTTGACTAACTTCTTCAAAAGTGCTGCTAGAAACACAAGGCATCACCAGCAGCTGCTACTCAGCTGTGTGAGGCAACAGAACCCTATAACTGCACTGGAGTAACAAAGCAGAATTTGTCGCTATATTTTGGGGGGGGGTTAATGAAGAATTACTTAAAAAGGAAATTCTTAAAAAGGAACATATTCATTTCCAGTAATCAACAAAATAAAGATAGAACGTATTAAATCCTTGACATTAACAAGTGGTGCTTAGAACTAATCAGAGATTTTTAACCTCGAAGAATAAATCTGAAATCCAGTGATAGTTTTATGCTATGGTAGCAGCAAGGAGTGAAACAAATGTACTTTTGTTCAAGATCATGTTTAATGTTGGTTTTTGGTTGAAAATCTTGTTAGAAAGCTACATTGAAGACTGCTGTACTTATCAGTCTACTGGTTTTTAAACAATATAGTAGTTAACCTAATCTGATGCCTCTGCTGCCAGAGCCTGAATCAGAGGTCAGGGCAGACAACAATAGGTCATGAAGGAAATAAAACATTAAATAAGGTGGCCAACTGCCAACTGTGCCTTGGCATGAGGAGCTTATTCTTCACCCCCATGCTACTCCACCTTTCCCAAATAATTCCCTTAAAGAGGACAGTGAAATTTGACATGTGATCAGAGTTGATAAGCCACCCCATAATTACAGTGCTGTCTGGAACAGTTTTCCTCTAAACTGTAACCTACACCTCCTTCCATCCCCACAAAGTTTCTCTACTACATTCAAAAATATAGCAACAGGGGTATTTGGTAGTTTTTCTGGGAACCCCCTACTTAGATGAACACCAGTTTGCCTCCCTGAAGTGACACTTATCCTTGTCTGCCTGAGACACAAAATACTGCCACAGTTGCCCTGGCAGCAGAAAGCAGCATCCTCTAGAGGCATCTGGTGAGCAGAAAACCCACACGAGAGGTATGCGACCCTAGGAACACAGGAAAGAACAAAAATAATTCATTTTTTAAATCTCCTTTTGGAGCACATATGGCAATAAATCCATGCATAAACAAAGGTATTTATAAGAACACTAATCTGCTACCTCAGCCCTTCAGCCACTCTTGATTTGGGAGAGGCTTACTTATATGGCCTTTTGATGAAGAAATGCAGAGAGTGGTTTGGGGAACAAAAATAACTTAAGTGATCTTTCACAGAGGCCTGCATACTCACCAATCATGTTAGGAAAAATTCACCAAATTTCAAGACAGAGAGAACTTTCAAAATTAGGAAAGGCTGCTTTTATTCCCAAATTAAATACACTATGTGTGACCAGACAAGTTCATCTTTTATGACAGTACTACAAGGAGCCCTTATTTTCATCAGTTTCTTGATCACACATCGTGAATTTCCCTGGTGTACTGAGAACTCAAGTTCCTAACATCTGGAGTTCCTGTCTTCATACTGCAATCTATTTGGTAAGAAAAAAGCTGAAAACAAGACCGCGAATAAGACATCTAATTATTCATTTTTAAAGTAATTATTGTATTTCTTTAAGTGTGATAATATTCTCCCTCCATGCTCAGGAAAATCAGTGGCAAAAAAAAAAGCGTGTATCAAGGAAAAATTTTCTGGTCCTCATTAAAATGAGGAAAGCCACCTGGAATTTCAATAGAATTAAGAAAAATATCCATTTCCTTTAAACAGATATGAAAAAAACATGTTACTTGAGGAGACTGATGCAGACTGATTCCTTACTCAAAATGACTTTTAACAGCCTGTAAGCTTGCTGCTGAGCAGGGCAACATGATTTCACGAAGCTTGGTGCAGTCTCACAAAGATAAGAGAAACAACAGGAGCTCACAATGCTCAGAGCACGCATAAAGTGAAGCCTTCCAGAACTCCCACTCAGGCAGAGGGCCAAAATCATACCTAGATACAACACGAGTAGGCTACTGATTTACTGCAAAGTCAACTGGGTTCACTGTCTAGAAAAACGAATGTTTGCATGCATGTTCCAGAAAATATGAGTTATTTCCAATGTAGAAAACAGTTCCCATATTACCCAAGTCTCATTTACACACAATAGAAGTAATTTTTGCTGCCCCCGTGCTGGACAGCTGCAGTATATCATTGCCATTTTCCATCTCAACCCTAGAGAGAAAGCAGAAATACTTCTGGTGCACACTCTGTTACAATTATTTTAAAAGGAGAGAAAAGAAAATTACCTACATAATAAATTAATGCTGCACATTACTCAGCAGCACACTGGAACAAAGGAGAGGAAATCGAAGAACCATGTTCCTTCCAACACTGCTGCAAAATGCTACCTGTCGTAACACTCCCTCCATGTGCTCCTTCTGCTGTTCTGCCCAAAACAATGTGCAAAGTGGGACAGTTTCCAACTCCATAATTTTGAAGGAGATCTATAACTGCATACGAACTGACCCTATTTCTCTGCTTGCATCATTTGCAGTTATGTACTTCACATTTTCTTGTGACATCTCTGCACACCTTCTCACTTTTTCAGGAAAAAAATGGATGGGGGGACAAGCAACAGAAAGGAGAAAGTTAAATTTGTCCAGGTTACTTCTCATTAGGCCAACAACAGGCAGCTCCTTGGACAAGGCCAGACCTGGAAGAGGATTTGAGACTACTTGGTACATCTTCACAATATTCCCAAACAAGTCCTTAATTCTGGTCTATTGTTTAAGACACAGTTATAATATTCCTAGACATCTTGCACTAGGTGAGATGTTTTTAGCAAATATTTAATAAACAACTTAATGGAGAAATTAAATGAATACATGCAAATTTTAAACACTGAACTTTACGGTTTACTCAATGTTGTTTGATTCATCAGGTCTACCAAAGCACCAGGGCTGCTTTTAAACTGCCATGAAGTTCGACAGCCCCTGCCTTGCTAAGTGCCAGAAGTCATTTGCTTACAGCTCTTGCACACTGAGATATATTATATTTATACAAGAGAATTGAAGAGTACTGGACGTGCTACACAGCATGTTAATTTGTTTCTAAAATTTATCCCTGAAATACTGTGTGCATTTCAAGCCCTATATAATTATCATTCAGAGCAGTGTGATAATCCAGCCTGGCAAAGATCAGGAGAATCCGGACTTTATTGTAAACTGTGGCTATTGCTGAGGCAACGCAAATGAAGAGAACTTATTACCATGTATCACCAACTCAGATTTCAGGTCAGATATATACCATTGCATTTCTCTTATGTCAAACAATGTAATTAACCAATAACATAAACTTTTAAGTAAGCTTTTTTTATCACGTGAAATTGCAGCTGAGGTGGTATTAAAAAAAATAGTAAAAATCTCACTGCAATTGTTCCATGGCTTTATACTGCCTACAAGTATTGTGGACACATCGAACCAGACAGAGAGCACCTTCCATGGAACTGTTTTTCCATTACTACAAATGCAGGCATATCCCCACTGAGATATGGCAACCTACACTCCTCAAACCACACACCTGAGCAATCCTGGATACATGCAAGAAAAATCTACCCACAGTTCTACTCAGAATTTAGTATTTCCCTCTGTGTAAAAGAAACCTTTGCTCTCCTAAACTGTATAGGAATTGTTTTTCTCATATTGATAATCTCAAGAGCAGAATGGTAAAAAACCCAAGGTATTCGTGAAGAGTTAAACAAAACCCATTACTATGTACCTACATCTGCAGTATTTCTATCAATTTCTTTGCTTTCCATTATTTCCTTGCATTGCTGACCTTTTGATTCCTTCTTTTCTGGCCAGCCTATGACAGTTTAAGCCATACACTTATCCCACTCTTCTATTAAACTAAAAAGACAAATTAGTACTTCACCACAGTGGGGACAAAACAGAAGATAACAAAACAAAAACACTTGTACATAAGCAGGTTAAGGAGAATCTGCCATTTAAAAATTAACTCCCAGTTTCATATACGTTTTCCTTGTTGTTGGCAAAACTCACCCACAAGAATGTGTCAACAGGTGGGTAGTTATTTTATCTTGGGCTCCTGTAGGCATGACCAGTGGTGCTAGCAATGCTACAAAGTTTACTCAGCATGGCATTGTTTTGTGGCATCCAATACTTATTTGCTTTACAAAAAGAAAACAAAGCTTATCACCAGAGGACAACACACCAAAGCCTTAGATAGGTCACAAACAATCACTGAACTCCTCTAGTTTACCCTAAATCACAACAAAAATGCCTAGATTTCCCTAGGATTTTTACAGGAGAAATTGTTCCTATAGGCAGAAAGGGCACTGAGGTTGGACAGAGTTTAACCAGCAGCATCTCTAGAGAAAAGGTTGTGAGAACAGTTACAGCTGCATTTGTGTCCAAAGCTAAATATCAAGCTTGAAGCTCATATAAATAATTCATGGAAATGGGCGGAGGGATTTCCTATTAGAGAATTTCACAGAGAACAAGAGTAGCTTATTTGCTTGAAACAATTGCATTTTTAATGCCTGCAATTAGTGTGTATGTGTGTGTGTGCAGAACAGTGTCATTTCAACCCTCTAAGCAACTTTGAATGACTCAGCCTGGTACCTTATGCAACAGCTTGTTGCCTAACATCTGAAAGGACTGTGTGCTTTCCAAGAGAAAGAAAAATGGCTGGGCAGGGTGGGGATGAACAGATTCCTTTGTTTCCCCAGAAGGCACTAAGGAACAACCTCAAGCACATGCTGCCCTATCAAATCCAGTTTCATATTTTTCTAGTGAGGAAGGTGTCCACTGATTTGACATAACAACAAATATAAACCAGCACCTGCCACATTTTAAGTGATTCCTCTAAGCCTTGCACAGGCAGAAGTATCTTTTATTCACTCCTTATAAACACTTATTTCTGCAGTGTCACTGAAAATCTGATAATATTTTGGAAGCCGGTTGGCTCCGACTGATGGCATCATGCAGTTTGACTGCTGAATTTATATTTATCTCATGCTTCGCCCTTACTTACATGGAGCACATTGATTTCTCATCTTAAACCAGATAGAGAGCTTAAGATTAAAACTCTCAAGGGTTAATACTAAGATCAATACTGTTCAATGTCTTCACTAAGGACTTGGATGATGGGAGTGAGTCTGCCTAATGGTAGTGCTGGTCAAGGCCCAACTCAAGCCAAGTTTGGAAGAATTGAACATCTATACTTGGCATGTAAATACAACTACAATTCAGTCACCTTTCTCCATAAATACTGGACAACCTAGGGCCTGCTGAGCTTGAAACTGATGCCCAGTCTATGGTAAGACTGCTGAAAACCCCAGTGAATCTGCACCTGCTCACAAAGCTCTCTGGCAGTATAGGATAAGTGGAAAAGTGATACTCCATCTACACTAGAGCCAACAAGCTCCTACAGCCACCTGAGGAAAAGTAACATGGGATGAGTCAACCTGGAAGGGGAGCGCTCAGTTTGAAAAGGCACAAACAATGACACAGTAAGAGACCTACTTGAAGACAGTTAATGGAGCAGGAGGGCTGGCTCAGTTTCAGAAGTGCTTAAACTCAGGAAGTTATCCCACGTGAGGAATGCCCTGGAGGGAAGGAAGTCTAAGAAAGGACCACAGATTTCCTTGAAAGATGACATCTAGGCATCTGCTTGGAATACAGAAGGGTACTGTTAAGAAATAAGAAAACATCAAAGGAGAAAACACCGGTCCAGAAGCACAGGAATAAGATAGAAACTGCCCAAAATCAAATTTAACTAGACATTAAAAGGTTAAAATTTCTAGTAAGAAGTTCTTCGGCTATATTAAGAAAAAAAAAGGAAAATATAATATCACAGGTAAGTAGTAGAGGTGTTATCCAGAAATAAACTTGGATGAAGATCATTTGGGAGCAGTCTGATAATTAAGTTACAACAGTAAGAGAAGAGCTGTTCTAACTACAGAGTGTTGCTGAAGAACAAATAGGCGTTTTGGCCTAGAACAATTTTAGGCTTTGAATGAAAGAAATATTCTTGATCCTTAGAGAAATAAAGCTTTGAAATAATATCCCACAGAAATGAAGGGGAGGGGACAAAGTGCTTACAAAAGGGCTCAGCAAGTTAATGAAAAGGATTGCATGAGGCAGTTGCTCCCAGAGCAGAGCAGCTGGTCTCAGTGTCCTGAGACATCCCTTCAATTTTTTTTGTTGTCCTTCAGAAAAAGCCAGTAAAATCCTTGCCCACCTTTATTACAAGATTCAGTATTACATTCATACACTGTAATAATTTGCAAACCTTTTTTAACCTTTTAAGTATTATTTCCTCACTAAGTGAAAAAAGAAATCCAGCTGAAGAAATACATGTTGGTGCTAAACAACAAAAGCTTTAAAGCATTGTTCTACAAAGCCTTTTCTCTTCCAAATACAGTTAATCTATCTCCAAAAATGGACTGAACTGTATAGGAATAAATCAAGGTTCTAAAATCCAAAATTACTATACAAGTGAAGAGACACTGAAAAGCATTTTCTCCATCCCTAATGACCTTGGTCCCAGTTCTGAGATGCAATCAGGGCACAGTTTTTTAATGTGTATCGATGTTAAGTCTGTTTAAGAGAAAAAGGGCTGAAAAAGCTCCAGTGCAAGTGCTTTCTCAATATGTGCTTCTCTTGAAATGAGCATCTTTCAGAAGACTGTATAATGGCCAATCATTTGCCCAATTTTAGGAAGCAGTCAGCACAATAGTTGAAGATTTTCAGAAATTAATGTCACTTTTTTCATTAATGTAAAATTAATGAAATGTAAAATTTCATTAATGTAAAATGAATGCTTTCTCTTGCATCAAGTAATAGGAAAACAGTATTAAAAGTGAAAAGAGAAAGTTTCAAATCACAGGAAACAACTGAAAATTCTGGCAATCAAATGAAAATATTTTCCTGTTTGGAGTACTCTTATAGTGTAAACTATCTTTACAGCAAATGTTGATCTCTATCTCACCCTTTCATCAGTATTTCCAGACTTAAGAAAATCCCACGTTTTTCTAAACTTGTACTATGCCTCATCTCTTTGCAAAAAGTTGACAGAAGTTTGCCTTTATAAAAAAGCTTACACGTATTAGAATGGGAATATAAGTTGAACAAAGGGAAGACCTCTCCCCTCATAGTAAAAGAACAAATTTGAATCTCAGTCAGTTAGACACAGACTTAAATTAGCAAATTCAATGCAGAATTTAGAAATATAGCAGAAATCGAGTAAGTCTTCAGGAATGTATCACTTTTTCTACGCTACAAGGCACACATAGTTACATTGCAAGTTCAGGGGCAGGAAGAGCTGGGTTTAGGGATTTGCAGCATATATGTACAGGGTTTTCTTTTCAGCTGCTGGGGTGTCAAGTAAAAAACCGGAACAACGTAACCGAAGCCTCCATAAATTAAATACTACTCTAAACTGCAATTAAATTGTTCCCTACTACCAGTTTAATAGTCCCTCCTTGGTTTCATCTTCAGCTTTCTGTGGCTTACATTCCTTGCCGGGATACGTCAATCTGTATAAACCACAGCAAGAATTGTTAAAACTGTGGTGTCTAGGCAGCTGCACATACCCAGCCAACAGCAGTCAAAAGCACAGAAAAAACAATTAAATTTTATCCTGCATGTATGTTTTAAAAGAACAACAGACTTTACAAGGCCTGTAGAGGAGTCAAATCAAGTAAATCACTCTGCTGGAAATTTCAAGTCTGACTTTGGGCACATGAGCACTGTGGTGTAAACTGGCATCAGCCTTGAGTTCTGATTGAGTGAGCAGATGGGAAAGAGGCAGGAACACTGTTGTGGGCTTCCAGGACATTGGCTTTGCGGGGAGGCTTAAGCTCTTGAGGAGATGCCAGCTGAATGGGAATGACACCTCACGATGGCATGCATCTAATGCACAGGCAACTGGGGAGAGGAGCTGTGAAGGAGGAGCTTCTGAGCAGCCAGAATCTGTTGTTTCCAGGACCTCGTGCTGCATTTAAAATCCAAGGATACCAACAGAAGGGTGAGTACTACCCCTTTTAAGTGCTGCTGGGACAAAGCCATAGGGGACCATTGAGAGAGGTCTTTGGCAGAAGCTGCAGTGAGCCTGGATGCCTCTGCAGAAAAGCAGGCAAGCGGTGGGGTTAGACCTAGAAGGGGTGAACAAAGTCGACAAAGCCAAGCACTGACTTCAAGTCACAGAAACAGAGTAATAGCAGAGGAAATTCTCCATGCTTCCTGAAGTGCAGCAGAAACATGTCTCCCAGATATTTAACACCTACTCAGCTGTTAGGAAAGCACCAGGCAATTCAATGGTTGTTCTGAAAGTTCATCAAAAGATTGTTTCTTGCACCGCACAAAGCATCCTCTCATGTGACACTGCTGAACGCTTCCATCAGCCTGGGAGTACTGGAGTGATGCTTTGTGTCAAAACAGTTTGCCTGTTCAGTCCCACTGTGCTGTTAATCTGTATTAGCTACGGCAAGCAGGAAAATTCATGGAGTTTTCAGCTCTGTTGACGCTTATGAAAATCTTTACATGGCAAAGTCCTTCGTATGAGAAACTGCAGGAAAATAATCATCCTGCAATTAAAAACTTCTTGAACTGGGCCCATCTAAATACTAGTCAAGCAACTTCTACCATCTAAGACATGACTCATGTTTCAGAGTTCAAGTGGGTCCCATCTTGGAACCCCTTTCTGGGCACACGTAAGAATGAGATTTAGAAAAATCCGCAAAGCTTAACCAAGAGGAAATCATGTCTGACCCAGCTGACAGTGATTCAGTGACACTGACTTCTTAAAGCCTTTTATTGATATCTTCTTCATATTTTTGCAACCAAAATGGTATACCATGGTCTGGATGGCTGGACAACCAGAGGGGCAAAAAAAATGTTGGATGGTTGGTCCATTCCCAAAGGGTAGTGATTATTTGGTTGTACTCTACCCAGGCTAGTAACAAGCACCAGAGGGGTCAATCCTGGAGATTCATGCAACCACATCTCCCTTACTTCCAAGTTCTGGACTCCTTGATACCAGACTGACATTGAAAAATTGGAGTAAGTCCATCAGGAGGCCCCCAAGGTCATCAGGCTACTGGAGCACTGACCTGTGCGGATAGGCTGAGGGATCTGGGCTTCAGCCTGGACAAGAAACAACTGAGGAAGTGGCAGGAGGAAAGGGCTAACAGCAGTTTCCCAATCCTTCAAGGTTGTCAAGAAGAGAGAAGCAGGCTCTTCACAGCAGTGAAGATGTGAAGACAAGAGGCAATGAATGTAAGTTGAAATCCGGAGTCCAGATGCAATGAAAGGGAAGGTCTTTTTTACTCTAAGGAAAGTCAGTGGAAGAGGATTCTCAGCCACTGGCCTTGGAGGTTTACAAAACCCAACTGGATAAAGACCTGGAAATCTGGTGTGATACAGCAGGCAGTTGGACTTCTCCACCAAAGTTGTCTTCCAACCTGAATTATTCTATAATTTTGGAAAATACTGTTTGTTTTCTTTTACAGGAAAACAACACTGTAGGATGTTATATTCAGAGATATGACAGATTGGCTAGTTTCTAAATGAAGCAGATTTGCCTCATTATTATATGTACACAAACTTTTCCAAAGCAGCTCTTCCCAGCATGGACAACCTGTATCAAATCCAGTAAAAAACCCCACCATCTAAATTTCCCAGAAGGATCTAGAACTAAAACTCAAGAGTGTCTCATGACATTAAATCATTCATACTATTACCCCATATAAAAAAAAGTTATTTCATGTGAACAAAGCATCCCAATCATGCTGTGGGATCAAAAAACATGACTAAGGTCTGTACCACCACTGGATTCTACCATTTATGCTGCATTAGTTAATTTATCCAAAAGCTTCCTACAAGCAGAGGAATTTATGAGAATATCCCCCTTATCTGCTTTTATTAACAAAGTCAGGGCCAGGCAAGTACTACCTCATGCATGCAGCACTAGCACATTTCTGCTCCTACTGAATATTGAGGTCCACAAGATATTCCCTGTAACAAACTTCGTACTACAAGGGTTAAAGCATCCATGAAAGAAAGTGCTTATAGTACACTAGATTTAAGTACAAATTAAGGACAAGTCTACGCTCTGGAATTTAACGAGGAACACATAAGGTGTTGACCAAATGCATCTGGAAGAAACTAAAATAAGCTATAGCATGTTTTCCCACTTATCTTCCTACTATACTACTATATCCTTCTTTGAGTCCTACAGCATTTAGCAGCAGACCTATTCAATAGCATTTGTTGATATATTGTGCAATCTTAAAGGTAGGACACCATTTCTTGCTGTCACAATGGAAGTGTTGTCTTTTGGGGACAGAAAAATATTTTACTTTTACTGGAAATGGGAGAGGGAAGAAGATTCAGACCAAGGACTTCTAAAAGATTCCTGAATCGACCGATTTTCCATTTCCATAATTTGCAGTGTTTGAGCAGTCACTACAGTTTGGGAGCTATCTAGATAAATGACTCACTTCTGGAGTATTCCAGCTGTCACTGATCTCCCAGAAAGATGTCTGAACAAATGAAAACGCTTTAGCAAGTTTATCTGCAGCCAGAAAATCTCACACTAATAATTCAGTTTTATTGTAAGTGTAAAGACACTGCTAATGTAAAGGGACTTTGTCCCTTGGCTCAAAGAACCAATATGTCTCAATTTTTGAAAAGACTTCAACTTGCCATACCTAACAATTTGAATTAATAGAAATTCAAACAGCTGACACTGCTCAACATTACAGCGAGCACATTCCCACTGGTACTTTCTAGAACCCCAACAGCACTTTTGGAATCAGGGCTCTGAAAGCCAGTATCCATATCTTTATTCTGCAAAGGGACTGTAATTGCACTTCCAATTACACCAGGTCTGTGGTAAAAACTTTTTCAGCCACGGCTGCATTTGTGTTTAATACTCTATAGCTGAAGGTCTAAAGTAACATTTAGCTATTTTGTAAGGTGACAACATGTCTTTAATTCAGAGCTGCCTACTCGGTGCACAAAAACATTCAAAAAACATTTCTTCCCTCACGTGAGAGGAAGAAGGAAGCTTTCAATCATTTGCAGATTCAAGTTACTGCAGATAGTTAAACACCTGATTTATGTGTACAGGTGCTGTTTACCTCTGCACATTATGGTAGAAGGACTTAACATTTCATTTTTTGTGGCTCCAATTTTGCTTCAGTAAGTCAATTGTGGGTGGAAGTAACCAAATAGCATGTAAGATGCCAAGTAGAGGCCTCTGCAAACCTGGCCCACAGTGTGCATACTTGTTAGTCTCAAATTTGTTGTTCTCATTTTAATCCCTTGTGCTTCTCGCATCTGCAAATTGTTTGGCAAATTTAAGTCCTTCATTTATCCACTTACAACCCAGTCTTCTTTCCTACAATATTTTATCATCAGATTAGTGGAGCCACCATTGTTTCACTTCGAATTTAAATTAAGTTAGATAGTAAATGATGCTAATCTTTAAGCAATGGCCACCAAGAAGGTGCAGGTATCAGTAACAGCATGCTGCTTATTTAAAATACTGCTGCCAGAAATGAAAGGGGAAGTTTGAAAGGGAATTAAATACAGCCAGATATTTCAACTTCACCATATCTCAAATCACACTATTTTATTATTTTATCCCTACAGGTTACATCAGGTTGGGCAAATATTATGTGCTAGTGAGATGTTAATTACCCAAATGATTTACGATACTTAAACCTTCAGGTTCTTCCCTAACACAAAATGCTTATCTTGGTATGTTCTGTACCAAATTTTCTGGGACACACAAGGTATCTTTCTTTTCTTATGATCATTTGGCCTACCCATTAGTGGATGGAATTATTAACACACTGAAAGACCAGCAGTATGGTAAGTTTTCTGTTGCAGAAAAGAGCAAGGGATAAGAGGATATTACTACAATATAGATAATGTCATTTTTCTGGAAAAAATAGTACAAAATTATCTAGTAAAAAGCCACACTAACGTTAAATAAACAAAAGAGAAAAGTCTAGAAACAGCTCTCCACTTTACCTACAAAAACAGAAGAAAAAGAAACAACAACAAAAAAAAATAAATACAAAGGGTCTGACATGCAACGAAACAAAAAGAATCATTCCTCACTTCAGTTTTCAATGAGTTGCACATTTCCAGACAGCTGTTCTGTTTCAAACAAACAGAAAGGTCTGCCTCAGGATATGAAAGCTTTCTATCAGTATCTTTTTTCTAGGTAGGGGTAATTTGGCAAGGAGTACCTTTATCTGTATATCCTAATGAACTAGGATTGCTTCTCCTATTATACTAGGATTTAAAAAAACAAAACAAAACAAAAACAAAGGAAAAAACAAAACAAAAAAAAAGAGAAAAAAACCACCAAGCCTACAAAAAACCCTCCACCCCCCCCACAAAAAAAACCAACCCTAGCAACAAAAGAACTCCACTTACTAAGAAAGAAAAAAATGCCAAGTCACTAAACCCCAAACTTTTAGGAAATAAATTCCTCTTTTAAATAAAAAATGCTACAGGTAACTTTACTATCATCACATAGCATTGTTTTTTGAGAGCCTTGCCTTGCAATGGAGGTTTCTCTTCCCTTGCAGATTTGATTCCCAGTTCCTAGATTAATTACAAAAATTAGTCCCATGAAGTTCTGGGTAATTCACTTGGCTCCCACTGCTCTTCCAATCCTTCCAGGACTGCAGCCGTTCCAAGGCAAGCACAAAAACCCAAGCACATTTGCCATTTGATGTGCTATGTAAGCAAATAACATGTCTTTCTCCTGGAAAGAGATGCAAGTCTGACAACTCATTTCATGCTGCTTAACTTATTTCAGACCTGAACAGCTAAATGACTTAATCGGTCTCAGCAGCTGACCACTATGATTTGATGGCCACATATGGCCAAACCCTGAGGGAAAAAGAATGCTGGAGTTAGCATGGCAGCCAGAACTTTTAAATGAACAAACAACAGGTGAGAATACAAAATCATCTGGTTACCCAAGACAGGCAGCTGCAGACATAGAAAACGTGAGACAGCTGCTTCCATTTGGTAGTGCTGACTGTTAGAAAACTAGTTATCCTTACAAACTTAACATATTTGCAATAGATATCCCCAGGAAGACATCTGGAAAGGCACAGAGGGATCTTAATTTGCCTTAGAAACAAAATTCCATTATAATTCAGCTTATCTGTAACAGATGCTCATTCTGGGGAAAAAAAACCAAAAAACAACCAAAAGCAGTCCACCATGGGATTCCCCATCAAAACTCAACTAGAAGTTTTGAATAGAAAAATTATAATCATGTGTAATTCACAGCATCTTGGGACTAGATACTGGCCACTCAAAAAATACAGAGGAACATGAAGAGCATGAAGAACATGCTGCTCAACGCAGATGCCAGCTGAATACTGCCACCAGACAAGAAACCTGGGAATTTGAATTCAGATTAAAAATCTGTGCTTTAAGACTTGAATTCTGCATTTGTTTTGGACAACAGAGAACTCCTCTCTTTCCATGAAAAACACATACTACTAGTAAAAAAAAAGTTCATATCTAACAAAACCAGCAGTAGCTGACTAGTGGAAGAGTTAGTTACTGATGTCTGAGAAAGAGAAAGCAGTTTAGGTATGGAAATCAAACTGCTGCAAATTTACTGTAAGACTTCTTATTCTATATTTGTCCAGACCAGCTCTCCAATTCTGAATTATAGATATACTTTTTTTTTTTTCCTAAGGAGACAAAGAAAATACAAAACTGGCAAAAGTTTTTCAAAGATTCACCAAGAGGGTTTAAAATAACCAATAATAGCAGACAGTGAACAAATGGCTTAAATATGGTAACATGCCGAAGAGATAATTTTTTGTCAACCATGAAGTGTAATTTGACATGAATGTTATTGCTGGCAATAGGCACCCATAAATAGCACCATCAAGAGCATGCTAGTGTGCCAGAAAAAGTCACTGCCAATTAAACAAATTCAGCCCTTGCTTCTTCCCTTGTTCCCTCACTATATTCAACAGCTCTGCAAGAAGGAACACAGCCCTGAATTCTAACTAGCTGCAACGTACTCGGAGACCACCTTCCTGAAAACTCGTCAAGCACAGGGCAAGTAAAAAAGCTGAGTTCTATCTGTCGGCATGGAATTTATTTCAATTTCATCCATCCAGCTCCGCAGTCCCACCCCTCATCAGGCACCGCAGCGTTAATACAGAATTTGAGCTTTCATTACAACTACAGTGCGGTGACACAGCAGCATTTACCAGCTGCACAAGGACACCAGCCTCACCTGAGCTACACTTGAAATTACAGGCAACAGAACAGAACCAGAACACCTCAAACAGAAATCAGAGAAACTCCCTTAAAGGCCATTAGGGTCAAAAATATGAGTGGGATGCCTTCCTTCCAGTTTGCTTCCTGTATTTCTATGATGCTCTGCCTGGATGTACCAAATAGAGTTAGCTTTTGATGGGTCAAAACAGAGGAAATTTTTTCTAGGATAAATAAGTACAGGGGTACTGGGGGTTAGAACAAACCATATTTCCCTATTTGAGAAAAGTAGGTGCTTTTTAAACCATGAGTTAATTCTGTTCAGAAGCAACACAATTCGGTTAGAACTTTCAAAGCAATCTAAAGTCATTAAACAACCAAATTCTGCATTAAAACAAGGCCTCAGGTGAATTATTGTCATCATCTGACCTTTAAGAATAACTGCAAGCTTAACACTTGTAAATATGTTTTCATAGCGTTTAAGACACGAGCAAAAAATTTAAAGTGATGCTTGGATGCTTGAGTTTACAAACATACGTCAAGGACTTAAGTTTTGGCACAGATAAGCAAACCAAGTACTTTGAAACTCGGTGTCAAGCCTAACAGCTGACAAATTTAACTGTAAAGGCACTTTGGACTTCATTCACCTGAACTTATGACTGAATAGCCAATACTGAAGAGAAATATCTCAGCATAAGGAAACCACTGATCATAACAGTATTTGCTAGGTCATAAAAATCTGATTATACTGCAACAAGCCTGTTCTAAATCAACACTAAGTGTTGGGGTTTAATACTGTTTATGCAGCAAACATACTCACTGAGAATTATGATCCACTTTGTTTATGCTTGTTTTGAATGCTTTTCTCCTCAGATGATTTACAGTTTTATTTTTTCTTCCAAGGCTCAGTTCCTGGAATTCTTAAACTGCTCCAACTCAGGCACTTCCAGATCATCCATTAGTTGTTCCTTAAAGTTGTGGAGTTACAATGCCCGCTCAGCATTCCTATCACTGACTCACGTTCACATTGGCAAGCAATTTCTAACCAGTAACTATTTCAGTCCAAAACTGAGCTCTGCATTATCTGTACAAGGCACCTTGCCAGCATGCATGCCAGCACCAACTGGACATCCCCTCCCAGGAGCCACTTTAGGACGTTTTTGGAGATTGCAACATTTAGTCATGCCTAGTCCCGCAGTCCTCAAGCATCCAGTCTCCTTGAAATCTCACATCAGTTGGACAATACCAGGAATGCAGGTAATAGATCTGCTTTCCCTCACATTTCCTCATGCCTTACACAAAGTATCTCCTGCCTTAAGTCAGCTTGGCAAATTCCATTCCTTCTAGAGCAAGGAAGAACTGGGAAACATAATGCACACTCAACCTGAGAGAGACTGAATTAGAATATGTTAGTTGCATCCACGTTAACTGGAAAACCAGCCATTCTTCCCAATATAGAGCCAAGGCATTTACAGAAGGCTCTCAGAAGCCTGAGTATTGCTCTGCAGATCTGTGAGTCTCCATGAACCAGGAAGACTGCTCTCTAGCATCAATAGACAGATACAATCTGAAATATTACCGTTTTTAATAGCACTGAAAAGGGACTCCATGGTACTGCTGCCTTGACGGGCTATCACAATGGAGCAGATTGAAAGAGGGTCACTTAAATGTTAGTAGGTAATCACAGGTTCCCTAAGGAAACAAAAAAAAAAATAAACCAACCCCGATAAAATCACTTCTTTTTTTCCTCCAATCTTTTAATGCTGTTCCCTATGGAGTTCTTCACTAACATGTCCTGAATATCTAACTATTGCTTTAAATTCAGGTGTAAGTTTGCTGCAGTGCCACTATCTTTTAGTTTGCTAAAGACATGCTGCAGTTGGAACAGGTGCTTCTAAATTATCGTTTGTAATTTGTGATAATTTCTATTGCCTGTTTTCCTACATTTAGGTTTTATATCTAGTGAAAGAGAAAATCAAGATGCATGTTATATTAATATAAGAAATACTTAGGCTTGCACATAGGCTTCATCACTTGAAGAAGCGATATATGGATTTCAGCTATAATTATAAAAATCCACTGATTGCCTGATATTTCAAGAAGGATCTCTCTTGAATCTTCCGTGCTTGGAACAATCACAAAATGTAAAGTAACACCAGGAAATAAAAATATGGAAGTGTAGTTGGTGCCATTTTAGCACTCCCAGACATAAGCAAGCTATGGTGTTAACATATCTATTCAATTTGCTTGAATGTATGAATCCCCACACGATCCTCCCCCAAGCACAATGTGTGGTTAGCCTTTAAATGAAGCAGTCTTTGCTTCTCATACACGTATCACTCATTTGATCATACAGCCTAAATGTGAATTGCACCAATTTTTTCCAAACAATTCCCTGAAGATTCATGCCATTCATGTTACTAATAGGCATACTTATTTTTACTCCTCAGTTTCTTGTTAGTATGTTAGCCCTAGTAGCTTCTAAAAAGTTAACCATGACAATACTCTCCACATTTAAACTGTTTCAAGTCCAATAATTATTCAAGTCTCAAAAACAAACAAACCAAAATCAAAAATAAAAAGGCAAACAAAAAAGGAGGCTTTTTCCATTATTTTACTACCTCAAAGTGACTAAAACAAGTATCCTACATTGTTATGTAATATCCACTTTGTATAAATGCAAATAAGTCAATTAGATAAAAGGGATGTGTGTGTGTGAGTGAAATCTGGCCCATCAGTCACTACACAGCTTACACACACAGAAATATGCTAGCAATGCACTGCTCAGCCACTTCAAAACACAGCAAAACAAACTGCATCAGCTGCTGAACACAGACTGATATCAGGGAAATTCCTGGGTTAAGAAAGCAATGCACACAGACTCCTCCTCTTGACTCTAATGCCTCTGAGAATAAATTGTATATCATTGTTAAATAAATCACAGCTCATTACCAAGTCATATAATTCATCTTAATGAGGAACAACAAAAATGTCATGTACTAGTAAGAATAAATCTCTGTGCCTAACAGGACTTTTCTTCTGCATTTCTATATTTAACATTCGTGGTTCCCCTCTAATAGTTATTTCATATACTCATTAAATTCCTACCAAATGATTACATTACCAAATAATTCCTGCAGAGTGAGCACCATTACTCTGAGGGTAAAGGTCAAATTTTGCTCTCACATCAAAGTGATGCCTTGGAAGCCCTGAGTTAAACTGAGAAAATATGAACAAAACTGAACCAAATAGCTTCATATATTGGTAATCAGTCAGTCTGCCAGCTGTGCTACTGGAGCAAAGTAAGTTATCTGCCAGTTCTTGAGCAGGTATGCGTTCTCGACATGAAGAACCAAGGCTCTTGAAGCCAGAGGATTATGTTTAGATGGCTTCTATACTACTTTCACTAAAGTACATTTTCTCTGCCAGACTATATATGGTCAGGGAGCATTATCTGGCTGATGCACATTTAGTAGTGTAGGCCTCCACATTAAGACAAAAAAAAGTTTTTGTTAGAAGCAGCACCAACCAAAACTAATTTAGGGGCACATATCATTCCAAGCAGCACTGAACCCTACATGACAGGGTTTTGTGAGGTTAGAGCCTTGTACAACAATTTCTACAAAACACTGAACCTTGCTCTGTAAGCAGAGGGTGAGAAAGGAATTCGTAACTTCTAGGTGATCTTAGAGAAGAAACAATAGGAAGAGTCACTGAACTTTTCCTTCTTGTTTCCAGCTAACCCTGACAAAGTAATCCCAATCATTTAAGACTGTTTTCTACTTTATCCAAAATAAGAGTTTAACTTATTAATACACAAAAATTTTCAACTATTTATTCCGCTCAAAGCACGTGCAGATTTCATTTATTATCAACCTGATATTGCTCTGGTCTCTGCTGTCATATTCAGGAACCCCATCCACTGTGCTGTGCACCATAAGAGAACTGCATCAATGATGACAATCCAAACAGCATTTTTTCTACACATACAAGTCGCTGCACGCTTTTAGAAAGCACATCCTGCTCACTTCACACCAGAAAGGATGAAGATAGGTTCCAAGCTAAGCCACACAGCAAAAATTTAACATAAAGTATTTCATCTACTGGAACAATATTGTCCATTTAAATAATTTACTAGTTGTACAACTAAGACATTACTTCAAAACTCATGCGTAAAGCCCTGAGGGAGTTGGGAGCTTTCACCTACACAGCCTGTTTTGAAATCTGGCATGAGATGAGTGCTGATGAATAAAATTTGTCACAAGGCATTTTTGCCACAGTTTTGCATCACTGAAAAGATCTTTTCACCCTACACTCACTGACAGTTGTATTAAATCTGAGGAATATGACCATTTCCACTGCACTGTCAGATTCTAGTGAAACATGAGTTTTCAGTGGTTCAAGAACTGGAGCTGTCAAATATAATTTAAAACTGCACCCGAATAATGACACAACATTACTTCGGTATTTCAAAGATACGTTAAAAGAAGACTCCTTAATAAAATACCCCTTCTTTGCATGAGCAAAGTCCCATTAGAAACCCCCACTAATTAATAATTTATATTCTTAAAAGAATTTTCAAGAACTCTCAGATTTCAGACTCTGAATTGAGCTAAAGTCCCAGAGGCAAACTGCAGGTTTAATTTACTGTAAGAGAGTTTCATCATTTTCATTAAGCATGTTATCTGGAGAGAGATTTGAGACAGAACTGATGATTCCCAGACTAAAAAGCACTTGCCTCCCAAGAACTAACCGTTCTGTCAAATCTCTTAGTATCATCTAAGAAAGAGTCGAGAGCAGAATAGCTTTTTGTTCCATGTCAAAGCTGCCCAAAATGTTTACTTCTTCTGGCATGTTTTCTCCTTACTGACTCTATTCTGAATAGGAAGCACAATTCATGCTGACAATGTAACAGCTTAATTATTGCAGCCCGCTTACCTTCCAAAACAAACCTATCCGAAAGAAATCAGAGGAAAACAAAAAGAAACTGATGGCAGCTCATGAGCCAGAGCATTGAAAACAGTGGAAAATCCCAAACAGTATAATGATCAAAAGATACTTTTCTAGTCCCAGTGCCACAAAATTCATAAAATGTTAAAAGGAAACTTTCAGATTAGCACTTGGTAGTTTGTGCTCATGTCTTCTGCTTCCCTTCCTCCCCCATCTTACTTGGTGGCAATGTTTGTCTGGTAAAACTTCTGCAACCACAGATGCGTACTCTTTAAAACTAATGGTGTGAATTAAAGTTTATTCCTAGGCCACCTGAGTACAGGAATAACAGTCACTACTGTTCTCCTACAAGTCTTTGACCACAGCAGGACACAGCAGGTGCAAGATCTTTAGTTCCACGCTCAAAGAGAATCTCCATCCAACCAACACTGCCCACTGAGGGCCAAATGGGAATACAATTGTTTTGTGCTAGGTGCTTCAGAGAGAACACACTCTACCCACTCCTCATTTTTGGTCAGTAGTGGTCTGGGCTAAGTTTGAACTGCTGTTTTAAAGACAGAGCTAAACCCACCCAAAATACATTTGATATTCCTATTTCTTCAATTCATGTTAAACAAGAATGTAAGCCCTGAACTCTTTGTGCTTTAATGTGCAGGATTACTCTGCACATGTGTCTTGCTCGTATCTCCTCTCAGGATGTCAAGAGCATTACTTACAATAATATTCTTTTCAAGTCCTGCTGTTTGCAGACTCATTCTCATTTAACATTTGATCAAAGCTTCTAAAAAGAAGCAGCATACTGAATAATTCTCCATTCTCTTATCACGCACATAGGTTTAAGCTTTTCAAAGAGTTAACTCTGCAAACTGAACTAGTCTGAATGTGAAGCTGCATTTGGTTTTTGCTGTACAGCCTTTAGGAGAGGCTGAGTAAGTTAACATTATTCTCCAAGCAGTACTTGTGCAATTCCTTTGAAAGCCATAATCAATGGCTGCCTCTTAAATACATTTCTGCCAAAAAATCATTATTTGACTAGTATAATAAAAAAATTTGGTAGGACGTGCTGTACTAAAACATCTGTCACACAATACTTTAACACAGTGATACTTCAGCATGAGAATTAGATAATTTTTGAAAAACACTCTCCTCTTTCTTTAAAGCAATGCCACTACCAACACCACCCAGCAACATGCATGTGGCATAATACCTACCTGTTCTGTGTTCTGTTTCCAAGCAGCCCCTACATCAAGACATTTCCATCTTTGCTGCCTGAAACAATTACAAAAACAATGTAACACCAGACCTTCTCACTCCAAACTTCTTCTCCCAAGTGGGGCAGAGGATTTCCAGGCTTCAGTGTGAGGGACCAACAGGTAACACTGTTTTTGGAGCAAGGCTCTCAGTGGAAATCTCAGTCTGTAAATGGACCCACTTGTGTGGAGAGTGGGAGGATTTGAAGAAACCAGGCAAATGGTATTTGACCTTTGCTCTTAAAGCAAGCAGAAAAAAACCCAAAAGCCTGAAACTCTCTGGGTGGCACATGTAGACCCTTTATGCAAAGCTTTGTTTTTCTCCTTCCGTAATGCTTGAACGGTCAGAGAAAGCAACATGCCAAAAAGATGTTTTATTGTCCAGCTATCTGACACTTCACGCTCCCTGGAGGCTTCCTCTCGGACTATCATGTTGCGCTTAGTTGGGTCACAACATGTTTCTTTAAAATATTTCACTATACTTGGAAAAAAAGCCTGAACAGCAGTCTTAGGGAAAATCACCATGAATAAATGCCAGGCTGCTTTTCCTAAAAAGTGGCAGATATGAAATGAACTTGATTGGCAGTGTTTGAAACACCCCATCACCTGCTGGACGGGCAATTCTTGAGTCAAACACAGCAAGTATCTCCAAGCACTGTGCAGTTATCCAGCCCTGAAATAATTATCACTGCTAGATTATGTCAGTGCAACCAATAAAGTAAGTTTATTTGAGGCTTCTGTTTACATAGAACCCCTAAGGTATTCTCGTTTTGAAGAGGTTGTTCAAAAATGGTGTCAACACAGCTTCAGCATTAAGAGACACATTTTCAAGCACGGCTTCTCTGACCTGACCTAATAAAATAACTTATCCACAAATGCAAGCAATATTTATAGAATCCCTATGCGATTTTAAAACAAGAGTCATTATTTCTCCATACTTGCAAAAGAGAATTGATATTTATTTTAAATATCTAAATGCATCCTCCCTCTTTTTCTCTGCAGGAAGAGCCAGTTATTTTCACAGCTGAAAGCAGTAATTTCTAAATGGGAAAATATTTCCAAACAAGAAACTTCTGATTATCACCAAGCTGCTCAATTGTTACTTCGTTTGGATTTTTTTGTTCCCCTCCTCCACAAACAACCATCTGATGAGAGGGTGGAATTCAGGTGTGTGTAAGAACACACATTTACAGGCAATAAGCTCTTCAAAGCATGTATGGTTTCTCCAAAAAGCACCATTAATACAGTTCACATTTGGCACCACAAGTGTGCTTAGGATGGGAAAAGTACTCTTCTCCTAGCACTTGGGAGAGGAATGGGAACATCCTTCAAAGTCTTACCTACTGAGTCATAGCAATGATCATACTCTTCATAAAAGACACAAATCAGAAGCTAGTTTCTGCAAGAACCATCTTTCCCCTAAATGTTCTTAAAGGCTGAATTCTGCTAACTGAAAAGATTAGTGCTGGTTTTATACAGGCTCTTTTCCTCTGCTCGTTCCAAGGCTGTTCTTATAAGCAACCACCAAGCAGTAATCATACAGCCAAGGACTACCTGGAATAAGCCAAACCTCTTCACACAATCCTGCGCCTACACGGATGTAAATATTCTGAACCCCATTCATATCAGAGCGATGGAAATGATTCCTGCACTAGTCTATTACTGAAATACTTGAAAACTTGGACAAGATGTATCAGAGGCAAAGGCTTGAAGGATGGAAGCAAATTCATAGAGCACAGAATGTCATAAAATACAGATCCATTAATATCATGGGAAAATCAGAATACATGCAGCAGTCCAGGAAATAATCAGGAAGTTACATTAATTACAGCCCTTTTCTCTGCTTAACATTTCACCACAATAAAATGACTGCTTTTTAGCTGCTAGTAGGACTTACACTAGATTTTCCTAAATTGAACAGAATGATAGCAAAGTGAATTAAGTTAAAAGACTATATAATCTTGAGTTACTAGATGTCACAGAAGAACACAACCCCATTTTCACAAAAGATGTTCCAGGCAGATTACAGATGTTTACAGATGCACCCAGCTGGAAAACCAGAATGAGCTGGGCTGTTACCTCTTTCTTTCTAGAAGGAAGAGATGAAAATAGTGGAAAGATTCCTCCCCCCCAAAAAAAACATCATGGCAAATTGGTGGACTAGATCCTTGTGTTTAAGTCCTGGAGGACATAATGTCCTCAAAAGTAGCAGAATTTACTCTAAGAAAAAATGCAGTAGCAGAAAATGCAGATTACTATTTTTCTGTCGCTCAGTTTAATGAGTAACATTAACACCTACAAGTCATGCCTGGCTGAAGTCTTCCAGTGTTTTTATCCCTTTTTCCTCATTGTCATAAAATGGTTATTATACAAGAGTATATAGAATTTTACATTGACAGTAGGAAAAGTAATGTCTCTGGACTAATATCTACAATATATTCCTCATCAGATCAGAAGTCCTCTCCTACAAACACAGCCTTCACAGAGGAAACTGTCCAAAGAGAGTTGACAATAAATCAAGAGCTGCTATTACTGAGAAAGTCTAATTTCTCAGCTTTATCCAAAACAAATCCACCCAGAATGAAATTTCACAAACTGGATTCTTGAAACACCAGTGTACATTTCCAGGCCATTAACTAGGTTCATGACTTCAGTTCTACAGACAAAAGAGGGTGTTTCAAAAGCTTAACCACAACCACTTCTCTTCAATGCCTCTAACTATTAGTAAGAAAAGCCTGGTGACCCTCCACTCTGAAGTACTCTTCTTTTAAGTTCATACTCATGGCAAATGGCCACAAAGAAAAGAAACAAATTCACACTGGTTGTGAATTCTCCCTTCAGCTGGCACAAGGACACATCACCACCAGAGAGAAAACATTCCATTTTTCAACACCTACAGACATTTGGGGTTTCATTGTGGCTAGGAAGGTGTAATAAGTTTATGTGGAGTATGCTTAAGTCTACCAGAAAAGTTAAGAAAAGAAACAAAAAAAAAAAAAAAAAATCAAGTTACACTGTAGAACATGGACAATTGAGACAACAGTTTAACCCAGAGGTACCCCATAGACACCCATAGAACTGCCACCTCCTAAAGAAACCAAGTAAAACCATGGTGGTGAGGTAATGCTATGCTTGTCCTTTTTCCAAGAAATCCATCTCTATGTAGCTTCACAAATTCTTGCACAAAAAAAAATGGATAAAGAAGCAGAGGCCAGGAGCAGGAACACCACAGAGGAAAGACTCACTCTGATCAAGCACCAGTCTTGACTATAAAAGTTAAAAAGTGATCTCTGTCCTAGAATGTTAGGTGACAGTCAACTGTCTGTTAAAGGTGGTTGTTTTTTGGGGGTAGAGGGAGCTGGGTGATGGAGACTAACACAGGGATTAAGCCCCTTCTTCATAAATTTTCTCAAAGCTGCACAATACATGATAATGAAAAAGAGCATAAACTTGCAGAATGGGGGCAGAAAAAGACATGGGTGAGTTAGGTATGCACAGGAAATGAAATTAATTTCTGTAGGTATAAGATGGAATGCAGACAAGAACAAATAAAGTTTGAAGTTTTGAGGATCCAAAAGGGCACAACTGAGTACAGTAAACCTAAGATTTATGGGAGGGGAAAAACAGAGGCAAGGATATGAAGACAGAAAAAATAATGTTACATTCTATTTCTCAAAACCAAGCCTAAATACCTGAAAGCAGGGATGTGCTTGCCAGAGAGATTGTTTGGTGGTGATGTGGATGGCAAGGGGAAGGAAATTCAACATGTGGAACCACTCAATAGTTTTTACAGAGTTACTGTCTTTCCCACCCTCAGTGCTCTGTGCAGAGCACAGCAGAATAAATTTCAGCACATTTACAAGCAGGTTACTAGCCAGAGGACACATCCTAACTGGGTTAGGATAAAAGCTAGACTTCGGGAGAATTACAAGCAAATCTCCTCCATTCCACCTTGTAACAAATTCTCTGTAGGGTTTTGGAGCTCAGCACGAGCAGCTCCGTATTCCTGAGTCCTGAAGGTGATAATCACTCATTTTCTTTCCCTGCACACTAAGCAGGAGAAGAGGTTTGCCAGTGGGTACCTAGCTATATCTTTTGCAGCACAATTATAGCAGTACACTTACACACCAGCAAAGAAACATCCTTCTGCACACAGGACTGCTGATGCACAACAGGCCACCCTGAAATATAACCATTAAATGGGATGCTCCCACGCAAGGGTTGACCCTCATATCAACTGACCAGGTTTGATTAAACTTATGACAGCAATTCCACACTTTACACTGAGCCAAGAGACCTGTACCTATCATAGAACCATAGAATATGCTGAGTTGGAAGGGACCATCAAGATCACTGAATTCAATTCCCGGCCCTGCACAGGACATGCCAAGTATCATACCAGGTGCCTGACAGCATTGTCCAAATGCTTCTTGAGCTCTGTGAACTCTGTCAGGCTTGGTGCTATGACCATTTCCCTGGGGAGCCTGTTCCAGTGCTCAATCACCTTCTGGGTGAAAAATCTTTTCCTGATACCAAATCTAAGCCTCCCTGACTCAGTTTCAGGCCATTTCTTTGAGTCCTGTCCCTGGTCACCACAGAGAAGAGATCAGTGTCTGCCCCTCCTCTTCCATTCGTGAGGATATTGAAGACTACAATGAGGTCTCCCCTCAGTCTCCTCTTCTCCAGGCTGAACAGACCAAGTGACCTCAGCTGCTCCTGATGCTGCTTCCCCTCCAGATCTTTCACAATCCTGGTGGCCCTCCTTTGGATGCTCTCTAATAGTTTAATGTCTTTCCTAAATCATGGCACCCAGAGCTGCCCCCAGCACTCGAGGTGAGGCTGCCCCAGTGCAGAGCAGAGCAGGACAATCCCCTCCCTTGCCCAGCTGGCGATGCTGTGCCTGATGCCCCCCAGGACAGGATTGGCCCTCCTGGCTGCCAGGGCACTGCTGACTCATGTTCAACTTGCCACTGACCCCTAGGTTCCTTTCTGCAGTGCTGCTCTCCATCCTCTCCTTCTCCCATCTATACAACAAAATCGGAGTTGCCCCATCCCAGGTGCAGGATCCCAACCTTTCCCTTATGCAACTTCATACAGTTGGTGATTGCCCAGCTTTCTGTAAGTAAATTGGTACCATGCCTTTTTCACTTCCTCATGAGCCTATGTAACAAAGTAAGGAACATTTCCTCAAGAAGGGCAAGTCCTCTAGCTGTAAATGAGGCCTTGACCTTACTATTTACTACTTACCCACTACTACCAAAGGGACCTCCTTCAGACTAGAAAAGGTGCAGAGGGGCCAGCTGTTTAAAAAGACTACACACGTGTATGTGTGTACACACACACACCTCACACTCCCTCCCACTCCCTCTTTCTCAAACCTAAACCCATCTTCATTTCATTTCTTCAGATACTAATGGCATTAGAACATTAATACACAGGAACGTCAAAGTTAGGATACAAGTCAACATTGGAAACATTTTTAAATGGAAGCAACACAGCTAAACACCTCTGGTCAGGTTTTATTACACTGATTCAATAAAAAAGTACTGCTTCAGTCAATATGTTTGTCCGTTCAAGCAACATGTTGCAGCTATTCAAGGTTCCACTGGTGAAAAGTCATCTCTTTCAGAAACAGAAAGGTAGCAAGGGAAGCATGAAGCACTCCTGTTTTTGGTGAAGAAAGAGATGCTTTCATTTTTCTCAGGGGTTAAAGAGGAGTGATGAGTTAGTGCTACCCATGCTCTTAGTACACTTTGTTACTTAATATGAAATGTCAAGTATGTGGTATTGCCCACAAAGAACTTTAAGTATTTTAATGTGCATAATGAAGCAGTTTGCTATGTTCAGTGCAACAGTTTTAATCTATAATGCTAAATACATGAACAAACAAGACAAATTTTTTTAAAAAGGAGCACAAGACTAAGTCATAACGTTAGGTATTTATGCCACATAACTGTGGTGTGGCAATTCTATTTTCCAGTGTCCAAATAAAACTGCTACATTGAAGCCTTTATAATAAAACCTCACAAACACTACTTTTGTCTGACATTAATTCACATTTGTATTTTGCAGGTTACTTAATATAAGCATAAAATATCGAGATGGATGCTGGCATGCCAAACAGACATTTCTGTGTTTACCAGAAATATCCATTTGTTTTTGTCTACATAAGTAACAAATATAGTCTAAAGGGAATTCAGTATTATCTAATGCATCACTGCAGTAAAGTAACTCTGAACTTGCTGAACTAGCAATCCTGTGTACTCATACTTGTGTTGACAGGGATTAGTCACAGCAATATTTTTAAGACATCAGTTTACAGCTGAAAAAGCAGCCCCAAAACATTTGACATAATGCCTGCAAAGGTGCAAAGAGTAAGTTAAGTTCACTAACAGTAGGCAATAGGGTAAGTCATGCTTCAGGACTAGGTAAGACAAATAAGGTAATCTTATGCAACTTCAGCACCTTCCTTTCTACAAATGACCGCCTGTCTTAACACTGACCGAGTCATTTCTTCTGCACTATGATTGAGATTGAATCATATGTTTATGAAAAGAAAACTCCACACCAGTGTTAAGAAAGTGGTTACATGGTTTACAACCTTAACTAATTATCCATGTTGCAAGAATCAGCTCTGATATTAATAACTGCATTTCCATTTCATTTAGGCGAGGATCAGAAAAACTACTTACGGACACAGACACAACTAAGAAGATACAAAATCTTTTTACTTTACAGTGAGAGGTCATCTTTAGATGCCACACCATGAATAACAGAGGAAAACCAGCTTCTACCATAGTATGACTGTATTTCTCTCAACAGCCAGCCCTGAAGATCAAAATGCAGAAAGCTAGCTCACAGAAAATAGTAGATCTGAAGTACAGGTGTCAAACTTTGAATGCCTTAGCAGTTTTTCACTTGTGAGGTGGAAGGCAGAGATTAGGGCAAGAAGAATTTAATCACAGTTCAGGAATTGCATTTTCTGTTTTGCACCTCTATGTACTCCCAAATTTGGACAAGGCAACAGTGTTTTTAGCAGCTACTTCCTTAGGCTGAAGTCTGACCTGATGCTACCTAGGGCCTGTAACTTGAAAAAAGAAAGAAATTACTGTAATTAAAATTGTGGAAAAAGTTTTCACATTGCAGCTAGGAAATGAGAGGCCAGAACAAGAACACAGCAGATCAAACTCATGTTTGCATACAAGACACCTACAACATAGCAAGAAGTCATTTAGTGTAACACACTGTGACTGCATGACAATCCTTTTCAAGGTACCTGTGAAGCCCTGGAACAGGTTGCCCAGGAAAGTGGTGGAGCCACAATCCCTGGAGCTATTTTAAAAAACTTAGGTGCCTAGGGACACAGTTTAGTGGTGGATTTGGCAGTGCTGGGTTAAATGCTTAAACTCAATGATTTTAAAGGTCTTTTTCAAACTAAACAAATCTGTGATTTAAAGGCAAAATGAATGGTGGAATTTTCCCACCACAATTTAATGACTGGAGGAGGAACGGGATGGACTCCAAAACCCAGTGACAGAGGCACAGTTGTGCATTTCTCTCCCCAAATACATGGCTAAACCAACACGTTGTTTGAAGTGAAGGCATTCTCATTTAAGATTTGCAAACAAAAGGCCCCATACAGCACACGGGACATGCAGAGAGATTTCAGCTAAAACACAGCAACAGTACACATACAGATGCTGGCAGGTTTAATCTCATCTTGTACAGCCATGGGATCCTAGATCTACTTTAGTTGTATCTTCAATTTTGGATGCGTGTAGCAACCAGTTACGTTTTCTTTTTCAGTTTCCAAGAATCAATTTCCTCAATGGGTAGCTAGCTGATTACCTGCAAAAGCCAATTATGAAACCCAGTCATCAGTAAGTTTTCAGAGTTAGTACAACTATCCAAATTTTTAATCTTTTTCTGCTTCTGAGCTATCAAGACAATTCAATGACCTTGAATCGAATCTATTAAATACTCCTCTGACAGTGAGTGCACTGTATTCAATCACAATTTTTTTCCTGGTTAAAACCAGAAATTTATTCAGAGCCTCTGCAAAATGGCTTTTTCACATTTAATAATTACTCAACAACCAATTTTGTGTCTTCGGACTTAATTTTACATTTTGAAACCTCCAATATTTAACAAGTGCATAACACAGGGAGGAAAGCTACATTTACATTTCACTAAAGAAAATATATTCCAAATTCAATTTTGCATTCTGCATCCGTATCACAAACGTGATGTAAGCATATTTAGACACCCATAAAACTGTTACACTGCAATAGTTCCTCACTGTATCATGATACTAATGAATAACACAATATCTGCAGTGGAGAAAAAAGAAGTAATTGTTTTCCCTTGAGAGATTTTAGCAATACTTTCTCACAAAGTGATCTTAGATTAATTGCAATATTACAGAATATCAAAACTTTGCCTGTATGGATTCCCTCAGTTACTCTTTTAAATTAAGGAGGTTTATTACTTAGCAGTTTGAAACTGTTGCTTATTGATCCTTGAGTGAAAATACATAGCAAAGTAAGTTTTAAAGCATTTTGGGTTTATTGAGCAAATACCATTCAAGTCAGATTAATAGATAGTGTAATATCGTATTCAAGGTCTCTACATTTATTTTTTGAACTTGCTAAAATGACATTATTTGAAGCATTTGAATGTCATGGAGAGTGACTTTGATTTGAAAAGAAACAAAAATAGTATCTTAAGACACCCACAAGTTTATAGACAACTATACATTCTACTACACTGGTGTCCCACAATCTTTGAGTTGCTTCCCAGTCTAATGTAAAGAAAATAATTGGCATTAATAATTTAAGTCTGCTTCTAACACATTTTCAGGGATATGTTCATTCTTAAAAGAGTTGTTTCTGAACTAATGGAAGTGGCAGTAATATTATCATAATGCAATTAAATCAAATGAAGGTGGATTACATTTGCTTAATTAAGAGTGATAGATAATCTCAGCATTCAGTTCAAGTCATAAGGTGCTATCCAAATGAGTCACCCCTTCTGCCTTTGACTGAGTCCTTTAAAAGAAACATTTGGCCTCAGATCTTAACATGAACAGCTAATTCTTCACAGTCAACTTGATACTTCACTTTTCAGAAATAAATTCCCACACCCTCTCTTCCACTTCCCTCTAGAGCAATCTTCACAAGGAATGACACTAGGCACCCAAAAATCCTGCTGTTCCCCTTCCTCCACTCCCCAAACTCTCCTTGGCATGTTTACTGATAAGTCATTTGCTTGTAACCTTCTTGCTAAGAAAATTTAAACTCAGAGCTTCCATCACTCCAGGGCTGGAAGTTAGGGAACAATAAAGTGGAGAAAGGCTTTTCCTGTCCACAACTATGAAGCTTTACTGGACTGACCACTGGAGCTTAAACCTGACAAATTTACCTTCTTGAGTAAAGAGGTAATATTCGGTAGGGAAAGACCATGAAGGTTATATAACAAGACAGAATACTGGAATTAAGGGAAACCATCTCATATCTACCTCTATGTCCTGAGGCAGCTTACTGTAAAAGCCTAGATCCTCTCCAATTATCTGAAGGAACAATTATAAGGATAAATGTTGCTTAACTTTAGAGACCTCATGATGGATGGGCAAAGAACCAAAATATAACATGTTCGGGTAATATATAAAAATAATCCACATTCTCTCTTGAAAAATGTAATGTTTTCCAAACTAGCTTGTGTTCACATAACTCTAAAAGCAGGCATCCACATTCTGCATGAAACAGTGCTGTTGCCGATGCTTAAACTCTTGTTAAATCTCTCCCATTTTATAGCTAATCACATTTTTATAGCAGGCATGAAGCACTCTACAAGGCCCTTGCTGAGCTGTTCCTGTAAATCAAAACCTTATTCCATCTTTCTGCTAGCTGGCAGCAGAGCAAGGTTACTTTTACCATTTATGGTTATAAAACACATCCAACTTTTTCCCCCCTTCAGTTGCTGCCTTTTTTCCACTATTCTTTCCTTCTCTGTCTCATTCCAGGAAAGATATTCCAAGTTCAGCTAAACAACTTCAGAACTCATCTATAACCTTTTTCTTGTCTCCCAGTACACTTACAACCTCATGAAAACATCTAATGAGAAGACAGTGAAACATTAATACAGTATTTAGGTCAAGAGCCTCCTTCCGACCTCAAGTCGCATGAAACAAACAAAAGCCACACAAGAACAGCAGGAGCTCAGAAGCTCTGTATGATAAGTTATCACTATATGGCCCATATGTGTATCAGCTCACAAAATAAGGCCCAGATCAGGCTGGAGGTGCTCGGAATGATACTTTAACACTCTGATATAAACACTCAGTTCAACATGTGAGCAAGAAGAATGAAGAAACACAATTAAATCTTACTATTTGACCCACCTATAAGCAGCCACCACATTCTGCAATAAAGCAAGCTTAAGAATGAGGGAGGAAAACAATTCCTAGATTTAGATATGCTGTCCAACTAAATCCACCCCTCCTGGCACATAGGGTATTAAACTGAAACAGCCTCTATTTACGATTACCACAGACTGAAACACCAGATTCAGTTTCTTGTCAGGTCTGGTTCCATTTTTTCCCTCCTCCAACTTGGAGCTGGAGCATCCTGCCACAGAAACAGGGCACTCTGCCCTTTCACACACCTCCACAGGGCACATTATCAACACAGCCCTACAAGAAGCTATGTTGCATGGAAGAACAATGATGTACATTGGAAACTCCTGAATTTTCAGCAAGAAAGGACTCCAGCCCACACTGCATGTGGGAGCAGTCAGCACACACGAAAGTCATTACAAGGATGTTATTACAGGAGAACACATGTCCAGTTACAAAAGCAAAGCAACTCTGCTGCTTAGAAATCAAGTTTTTCCAATGGACATGAAATCTACAGTGCTTCAGACAGACATAGTTACGTTTATGGACTAAATCAGATTTATCTGAACGTCAAGTACAGCCTCTATTTGGTCTCAAATAATCCTTTAAGAGTGTCAGCCTACTGTTCAAAACTTGATGTTGAAAAGAAATTTAAGCATAGCACATCCTCACATTTAATTCCTACAGTCATCTTGGCCAGGGATGTGCTGCCACAAAGAAATCAGCACTGAAAAAATACTGACCTTTAAACCTAACATTTCCTGAATCTGACAGGTGAAATGAACAAGCTACAGAAACGGTGATGTACATGTGTACAGAAAAAGTCTTCCTAAGGATATTATTCCCACATTAACTGGGTGGCTCATGACAACAAGCTGGTTTGTGAGCCCACATCATTCCATTCTTTTTGTTCCATTCTGCCTCAAGCAGAAATGTGCAAGCAATCAGTAAAAATGATGCAACTACCTGCTTATCAAGGGGGTTTGGTTCTTCTGTTTTCTGGAAGTATGCCTTAAATTATGCTGTTCACTTAAAAGATGTTTGATTTTGTGCATAATTTATTGTACATATTCTATGCAGATGTGAGCATAAACTGTTGCTACAATTTTCCACCTGGATATTCACAGTGACTGTACTGATTAATGGCTCCATAACTATTACATCATTCTTGACTTCATCCCTTGTAGCTAAGCATATTTCATGAACAATGGAACAGAGGGTAATCAAAGGAAATCGATTTTAAAGGTCCTAAGTTCCTGAAACACAGACCACCTGCATGAGGTGCTCAAAATATCTTTGCATCCTGAACTCAAGGGCAGGATGAGGCAACGGAAGCGTTTGGAGTAAGAGCTGGGTGCTGGACACTGGGGAAATGGTAGCACATAACGAGAAAAAGGGAGGAAGAGGAGCCATGAAAAACCTTGCTCTGCCTGCAGAAGTTGCTTCCCCTTCCCAAGCCCAGTAGGACAAGGTGCCAAGAAGTGAGGCTTCCTTTCACCCAGAGCGGGAGTCCCTGGGGGAGAGCTGCAAAGAACAATGCCTATGGAGGTATCTCCACGCTTGCCTTCTCTTGTCCATGATTTTCTTGCAGAATTTACATTACTACTAAAACTAAAGTCACTACAACCACCTCCTTCCTGTTCACTGGCTGTCCCACAGAGAGGCCCTCACAGCTGCTGCCTTTGCCTTCCTGCCAGGGAGAAAAGGTAGAACATCCACTGAATCAGAAGAACTCTAGAAATTAGGTTGCCTGCAAGTGTATTCTGATAAGAAACTTCAACACAGCCATCCTCTCTCATACTTAACTTAATTAAATACAGATGAATGCCTTTGAGAGCTCATCAACAAAGGCAGAAAAGGAACTTGCTGTAACCTTTCAGCTCCATAGTTCCCCTATCCCAACAGCAAACCAAATCAAACACGGGTTGTTTATTTTTTAAAAACAAAGGTCAGATTACAATTTCATGGTAAGATGAATAAGTATCTGGAGTAACACTATTAGGTCAATGGAGATCCCCTGGATTTGCACAAAAAAATCTGGCTCATTGTATTCCAAATTGCTAAAAACATAGTTGACATCATAACATAGCACAGTAGCTGAAAGATTTGAAGAGAACTCTACTTGCATGCATTTTTCTGAGCAAAAAGAGCAGAAGGTTAGATTCCAGTCCTACTGTCAACATAGCAAGGGTCAACATTAATATTTTCTTCTCGTGTAATGAATTGTCAGATCTCAGCTACGCTGCTGTCCTATTATCTCCTGGGAGGAAGGATAAATTGGTTAATAGAGTTCTTTCCAAAAAAAGCCTTCAAAAGCAGAAACATCTGGTATGTTCATTAGTCACTATTTGGCCTGAGTTCAGTAGTAAGGCAAACTACAAAATCCATTCCCTTTCTCTTACCTAGAGAGGTCACAGTAAATGGGACCCTAGGTTTATGGAAATCATCCCTAACTGGAAGGAAGATGGCTATGAAGCTTACAGATACACTTTGTTTCCTGGTCTCAGCAGCAAAAAAAATGCATTCACACACACTATCATCTAATAGCCACAGGCAGTCATATGATTTACAGGAGACACAGAGATTCAGGTAGTCAAAATATTTTTAAATGTGGCATTAAAGAAACCCAGAATATATATATATATTTATTTAAAGTATGCTAAGCGTTAGCTCAAATATCTAAGCCTACAGCTACATGAAAACTGGAAAGAGTTGCAGAAATCAAGCAGCGTGAATTAGTCTGAAACAAAGCTGGGAGCTGAATCCAGATATCAGAAGTTTGGGTTTAACTCTTCTGGTCAGCTGCCTGTGCAAGTGGACTGAGCAATACTGAAACCACACCCTTGTTTTTACATTTAAGAATACTAGCATGGTTCAACTAATTCAAGCCCGCCAGAATTGAAAAATAAACATCAGAGCTCGCTCAGTCTTTCTCCCATGTTGGACTATACTAAACAGCAGCCATTTACAAAACAAATTACCAGTTTTTCACTCATCATTCAAGAGAAAGAAGTACACACGACATGCATGAGGCACACTGTCTGAAGAGAAGTGTGTGATGAGTTGAGATTATTAATGGGAGAGTTTAATCACAGCAAAATCCACAATAGGAGTTTGCTGTTGTGATGCTCAATATCCTATACCAGGGGTCTAGACAACACCCAAGAAAGTCCCTAAAGCTGCGGGCCATCTTTCTGCATGCACGTAATGTGTTTTCACACCTGATTTAAGGTAAAACTTAGGGTTAAATTTAGGATACTCAACAATGTCAAAATTACATAGCTCTTAGGTCATCACTTCACCTCCAACAACCCTTAGGCAACTGAAGAGTGCTTACATGCAACCTGCCCCAAAGCTGTCCTGACATATCAGAAAGGTAAGTAAATGCTGCTCTATCCAAAATATGCTTTGAGCACTACACCTGAAATATCGGTACCACAATTAGAGCGACCACAAAAAAATAAACAGTAGATCTTTGAACATGCACCGCCTGGTCTTAATATCACTTGAGGCAGAAAAGGTCCAAAAAGAAGATTTTTAGAATTCATAAACATGACAAAAGCAAGCTAAATTTTTACAGAATTTCCTAATTATAAAATGCTTGGGTCTACTGTTTCAACTTAGGTCATATACCCCATTTAAGTTTATTCAAAAGAAATTCAAACTAAACCAAAATTTTAGGCTATGGTCTTGCATTGAAACCTGTTTGTTTCAACAATTATTGACCACCTTTTTATCCACTACACAAACCTCTGCTATTCAAGCAAGCAGAGGATTAAAAAACAGCAGTGGAGGGAGCAGACTGGAGTGAGGGGCTACCGCTGGGTTTCATAGGTATTTACAAACACAGGGCACTAGCCATGCACCTGGGAGATTTCCTACCCTCTCCCACTCTTCCTGACCAAGCAAGGACTCTTACCACTCAGACTTTTATCTTTCCCCTTCAAATACCCATCAGGCTTCCTCTTCATTCTTACAGAGGGCTGTAAGAGACAGACACTTTCCTCATCCAGTGTCTGCTTCTAACTTTTTAGTATTTGGAGGTTTGGGATATGAATGTGGAAAGGGGGGAGTTTTGTGTTGGTTTTTTTTCCGTCTTCACAGGTTGCTCATCCTTGTTTGCTTATTTTCTCCACTTTCTCAGTCCAAACCACATCACCTGTGCAAGCAGTAGAGGCTGGCACTGGGGAACTAGGAAACAGTTTCTTGATCAGCTCTAGTACTCCTGCAAATGATCCTAGGTTGCGTTCATGGTGACACCAAAGGTTTTAAACACACAACTCTCACTAGACACAGCCAAGCTAAATGTTCCAGGGTTTACAACTCAACTTAATTTGGATCAGGCACCGCAAGGGTACAGGCTTCTGACAAAAATTAGCCTAACTCAAACCAGGGACTCAGTATTCCACAGCTAGAGAAATAAACAATAGAACTTCAGTAATAATTATAGTATACTACAAAATAATTTCTCAATTCATCTTCACAGAAATAGTTAATATGCTGCAATGAAAAAGGCTAAAACAAAGAGTTAAATATCAACAACACCATATTACAGACACACCAAGAAGTGATGTTAATTAAGCTTCTGTGATCCTTTTGTGCAAGTATTGTGCAGGTTATCTTTATGGTTGAGAAGCTTCAACACACACATTTAAGGGCACTGCTTCAGACTAAGAAACTCATCTGATCCTCTTAAAAGGTCCAAACCAATATTTTATATTATTATAAGATCACCCCATATTTTAAAAAAGGGTGGGGTGGGGGGTGGGGATGTACATCACAATGTAGTTTTGTTCCTGAATTATTTAAAAAATACTTTGCTTTTTCCATAAGAAAATGAAATTTAATTTAGTCTCATTACTTTTTTCCATATCTAGCCTCTTCTTGGTTTCCAGCAGCCCTAGCAATTTCAAAACTAGATAACAGCTATACTTTTTCAGGCAGTATTCTTACTAAAATTGTTAAACATTTTTCTAGACTGAAAAATGGAAGGACACCTCCTTATGGTTTTCATTAGCTATTTTTCTTCAAAATAACCTTGTTCTGCTTACCTTCAGGGATCTTCACTATTTACTATGCATAATTTGCATTACTGAGCAATTTCAATCTCAGGAAGTAAAATTTTCAGCTTTTGTTGTTGTAGTTGGTTTGTTTTTATTCTTCCTGGCAAACATGCTGTTACTTGCACATAGCATCAATGTGAACCCAAAAGGGAGAAACCGAATCTGGAAAATACCTTCAGCCTACAGTCTTATTAGTTCACTGAGAAAACTGAGATGTTTTGAAAATGTCATTCAGCATCTAGAATTTAGAAGTTAATTCTAATTCTATCAAACTTCACAGTGAGGTTAACATCCCTAGACATACACTATTTTAGTCACAGCCTACAAACTTTGATACAGCAACTAAGCACATTTTACTAACTGAGGTGGAGACTCTAACAGGGTACCTCCTGACCTTCACATCTATAGCAAGTAGTGATCCCTTTTATATACAAATATTTGCTCTAGCAAAATAGTTTATTCATTTAATATGGGTCATACGTTCAATGAACTCCCTGAACAAGTTTTCATATGCTTCACCTCCTTCCCACACACAGGAAAATATGTAAGCTCTGTCTTATCTCACAGGTTCCTACAAAGAATATTCTACATGTTTCCCCATGTGCCCTTCTGCTAGATTTTCGTATCGTTTTAATGCCTATAAAAGTTGACCCTACAACAGAACAGGTAGATCAAAAGGAGGTTTCCTGGAGACACTTTACAAAACCTCTTGGACATTTCAAAAAAGCTACCTTGGCAGTTGCATTGTCAGAGATGCTCTTCCAGCCTTTGAGGCAATTGAAATCCTGGTTTTCTTTAGGCTACTATTCTCTACAAGGAAAAATCCAGTATTTTGTAGCAAAACTGGAAAGGTGTTATCTTTCACATCAGCAGGCAGAGTCTGTCCACAGTATGAATACACTCAGTTCCTAAATGAAAATCCATTTCCAACTTACACATTGAAACCAGCACAATAGGAAAAATATTCGTTTGTGAACAAGTCCAACATGAGAGCAGACAAGGGATAGAGTCTGCAAAAGGTCATACAGAGTCCCTTTTCATCTTTAGTTCTTCTATTTCACAGCAGTGTTAGCTGTTAGTTATAAGTGTATATATAAGACTTAAGTATTAATCCTACAAATATCTAGGCCAATCTCTCCTTCCTTCATGACCCAGCAGAGACACCAGAACTTAGCACATGCTAGTTCAATGCTCATAGTAAAATTTGGTCTACTATTAAAATCTGATTCTCTCATCCACACCAAGCATGGACAAGATCTTAATCCTTTCTCTTCGCAGTAATTTTGTTCTGTATTCCAGGACACACTTATGTCCTCTTCCTCTCCCAACCTTGTACTAGGATTAAGGAAATAAAGATATTTCAGTGATTTCATTTACAGGTCAGGTTTTCTGGAATTCAGTTCAATCTTGTACTGCCTTGAACTTACTCAAATCATTACACTTGTAATGAAATACACTCATAAAACCTCAAAACAACTACCAAGATGCTCCTTAAAGATAAACACAGCTTAAAATGCAAAGTACTTGAAATTCAGTCTAGCAGAGAGCTCGTATTATCATACTTTAACGCTTTGCAAACTGAAGGAAGGCATTTGAAATGCCAATGTGAAAGAATTCTGAAATAACCCCATTTAAATGAAGTTGCCTTTTAAAGACACTGCAGTAATTTTTGCCACCTATATAAAAAAATAGCAAGTTTTACTTTAAATACCACAGGTTTTATGGTGTCAGCCAGGATGGCTGGGCAGAGCTGGGACCTCTCTTCCTTACCAAGATGACTGAAATGCCACCTAAGTGCTGCGGGACATGGACTTCATGGATTACAAAGGCACTTGCCTCTCTTGATACTTGATAGACCACATACATCTGAGAACGGAAATACCTTTAAAAAGCCCCATGGTGTTAGAAAGTGCAGCACCAGACGAACGAAGCTATTTCACTCAAGTTTGTTTTGGCAGGTTTTCAGCTCTCTAGTCTATCCTTGCCTTGTTTTCACACACAAGTCTTGGAACAATTCCATTTATCAAGTCTACCTAGATGGAGCATTAAGTTGGCCTCTAAAGTAAGACGGGGAGAAAAGGGAAAAGTAACGCAATTCAATACTGTTAACAATTTTCTCACTATAGTTTTATGTACACAGGACAAAAAATGCAAGGTAGACAGGGAAAAAAGAAACACTATGAAACCTGAAGATGCAAAAGACTACTTTTCAATACTACAAAATAAGCATAAGACAATATTAGCCAAATATGAAAACCTACTCTTGTGAAAAAAGTCATCATAATATCTCAGAATAATTTTCAATTAAGCTAGAAAAGGGATATATACTTATTTTCCATAGCCTAAATCAGACAGTTGCTAGTGCTTCGTGTAAGACTGAAGGGCTTCCAGTTATGCACATTATATTTTTATATATTAATAGAATGGCTATAATTACTCACATCATATATCCAGCATACATCTGCTAATGGAAATATAAAATTACTCTGTGTTTCAAGCAAAAGCTACGCTTCACTTTACATTGTCTTTCAAGGGAAGCTACTTTTTTACGATACCAATACTCACATTAGATACTACCAGAAAAGTGTTACTAAATATGTACACTTGGGCATCTATTTACATAACAAGAGCTTCCCAATTGCTGAACTTTCAAAGCAACCTTAAGAAAAATGAAAAAATTTTGGCTAACCACTACCATTCATTGAACTTGAATAATGAAAGCAACATCCTTACTCTGTTTTGGAATTTAACTTGGAAAAAAAAAATCAGCTTCCATTTTATTCTCAGACATTTCAGTAAACCATAACCAAGATATGATCAGTTTTAGTTAAGTTAATGGATTATGAAAAATAAACTACCTAAAATCACACATATCTTTTTTACTAGGGCCTGCATTTGGCTTCTAAAAACCGGTTTAGTTTGGCAGACACTTATACTTACCAAATGGCAAAAGAAAGAATAAAAAAGCAATGAAAAAACATTGCCACGGGGATGACGTTTAATATCTTAAAAACTGTCTCCTCTAGTAAACATGCAATAATTTCAATGGTGTAATTTACAAACCTTTAAGGGGGAAATTTTATTCTTATGATCATGAAATTCTCAAAGCAACTTTGTTGAGCATTTTTAAGTACTACTGCAAGATACATGCCACCCCTCCTGCTGTATTTTCTCTGTGCTACATAGCTATCAAACAGAGCACATGCTCTAAGTCAGTCTTGTGCTACAAACTTTGGAAGTGTAATACAATTTAAGTCAGAGCCTTAACCTGATTCAGAGTATCAAACTGATGGATATGTGTTTATTCGAATTATAAATAAGTTTTTTACATATAGAACAAACCAAAGTATAGATAAATGAGTCATTAATATCACAAGTTAACATTCACCATTTAAACAAACAAAAAAAACCCCTCACCATTTTACATCTTGTTACAGCCTGCCTTCATGGCAGACAGCCATCCTGCATCATTCGTGGGTGAGGAAATGGACTGAAATGATAAATGACAGGAGTGGTTTCTAAGAATTACAAGTTCCGTGATTCTTCGCAGACCAGTGCCTTTTTTCAGTGGAGATGTCAGTACATCAGAAGTTTCTACCTGAGGGTTCAGAACTTTTACTATCAATATAAAAAAAACAAAATCCTTACCCCAGCCTATTGTCAGCAAGCTGAAGTTCATGACTGGACTCTGTACTTCATGGAAAAGTTTCAAGATCTGCAGATCAGCAAGTTGACATTCACAGTACATTACTTCAACTCTGTTAACCACTTTGGCAAGGAGTCAGTCCTTGTACAGTCATCAAGAAGTACAGACAATAATTCTTACCTTCTCCCTTCTAGGTCCACTCCATGTGCTTGATTAATGGCTGACAAGTTTCACCAGTAACATAAATTGACATATTTAGCAAGGAAGCCATGGAAAATTGTTTGCCTATCAGCAGATACTAAACGTAGGATTTGCACAAAGATTAAGCTTACAAAAGATGGGACAGATAATTCGCAGCAAGACAACGTACCAGTAACTTCCCACCACAGGAGGTCTTCTGGAAAAGCTTTACTACTCTTTACTAATCTCCACAATCATCTTGGACAACAGGGAGTAGTAGCAGTGTCTCAGTAACAGATACTATTGCAAGCAGATGATTTTCCCTGTGTTAGTCAGATAAACAGAGCACATTTTCGATACCTGAACTTGTCTACTTCTGGTGTAGTCAAAGTTTTTCACCCAGAACAAGTCAAGATTAAGCTACTCAGTTACAGCTTTACTTCTCAAAACAATTTAACCAGACATTTAAATTATCCAAGACAAAAGTTTAACTGCTCCTAACAATCTAATAAGCTTCAGAGCAAGCAGCAGGTAGATCATGGCGATCAGTGATGGCATTTTACATTAGATTTACAATGCTGAAGCCCTTTTATGCTTATAGAAAAAACAGACAAGGTTTTTATTTCCTTCTTCCTGTGCACAATATTTGGTGAAGAACAGTCATGATTGTTATTCCAGCAATCAAGCCTATTTTTCTGCCATAAATTAATTAATTTATGACCGCCATTGCTTGTTAAGGAATTTCTTTCTGAATAACTGCACAATATGGGATATAATTTCATTTCAGGTGAGACTATCAGAATACAAAGCCTACAGCTCCAGGAAAAAAAAAAGAAAAAAGAACACCAAACAAAAAACAAACAAGCAAAAAACCAAACCAACAACAACAAAAAACCCAACCAAAAAACCAAACAACAAAACCAAACACGCAACCAAAAAAACAAATGGAAAACCCAAAAACCTGGAAAAGGAAAAAACCCCACCACTTTTTTTTTTTGATGAAAGAGCATTCAAGTCTACTTTGTAATTGCATAAAGTTCTGCCGAGCAATTCCATTTCATTTGCATCTCCTGTAGGCAGTACTCCTTTTATCTATGTGTTCCATTTGAAAATGGACTAGATATAGCCAGTAGGTGGGGAGTTTTTCGAGAAAGCCAGTACTTTACACCTCTAACCCTCATGTCATCTGAGAGAGCTGACCTCAAAGCCTTCCAGGTTACTGGCGATTTCTCCTGCTGGCCAGCTGGAACCCAGCAGTGCAACAGAACTGAGCACTGTCCTAAACCAGTCCCCTCGGCCGAGGTCAACAGACAGTAGGTCTCCAACCCAACCTTCATACTGTCCAAAACTGAAGATTCCAGAGCTCTGCTGGGTCTCAACGAAGAAGTTTGACTACATTAAATGAAGCACACGCACAACTACGAGGGCTCCAGAGAAATTAGTGACTCATTTGCCTTTAGTCCTATGAATGCAAACTGCCATGAATGCCCTATGGTTCTACAGGCAACCATGGTTTAGCAAACTCATTTGTCCAGCTATCATTAAGAAAATTAAGGTCTTCTCGCTAAGCAACTCCAGCCCAGACAAGCGATGCAACAGAACAGGGCTGTGAATACCAGAGGCCTCTGCCTCCCACACGACCAACAGTCCCTCTCACCCTCAACATGTAAACCTCAGTGCAGCCGTACTTTATACATCCTTGGAGAGGATTAATTTAATTTTGATTTCCTCTCTGTGTTTGCTTTGGAAGTCTGCAGCCTGAGCAACATATATACGACCAAAGTTTGGCAGCAAGAAGCCCGTAACTATGATGTATATCATTTCAGCCTAGCGAGCATATTCAAGAAAATAACAAGCTGGCAGTGAGGACAGCTTCGTCTCACATTTGGAAAGTGGAAGACTGGTGTAGGAATAAGGAAAGGCAAGACATTTCCAGGAGGCAAATTTAAGATGGATGGAGTCTGGTATCATCCATGTGACTGAGAGAACACAATGCTAGGCAAAACAAGCTTTGATCACGACAGAGAAGGAGGTGGCAGGCATACAGATCTTTAAAGGCCTTTCCATCATCCGACAGGTTTCTAGTGTGTTGGTTACTGGTACCTTCCAAAGCTTGCCAGAGCAGTGGTAAAACCAGGGCCGTGCAAAGAGGTATTATTGCCACAGGATAGCACACAGAAAAATAAGAATTTTGCTGGTCCAGCTCGCATATTTGAGCATAATGCTACACTGACAAAAACAGTAAGTATTTTCTATAATATTTTCCAATGAGAGGAATAGTAATGAACTCTGACCAGTACCATTACCAATTTAAGTCGGTTAGACATTACAAATTTCAGTTTCAACTTTTATTCCACTAGTTGTCCATCACAAAGAAGTTAAAAGCACATATACTATGCTATTCTAGATACATAATATTCTATTCCATGTAATCATAAAATCATGCTTCTATGATAATACCTCCAAACCTATAACACATTCTACGCACAGTAGAGGAGAGGTTCTACTGCATTCCAGCTAAACACAAGGACTTTCTTTTTAGCTTATTCGTGCTGTTTCTCTATGGCTGAAATGCGTTTGCTCAGCTGAGTTCTCTGGTACCTCCCTGCAGTCATATGCTCCAGTTTATGAGTGAAGAAGGCATTATTGCCTAAAGCAAAATAATCCATCTCTCCTGAGACAGACCTTGTTTAAGGGATTTTCTAGCACACAAGGGTTCTTCACTCTGTACAAACTCAAAATTGTCCAACATCACAACCTATTACTGTTTTAATAGTGTACTAGTCCTCTAGCATTTAGATTTCCATGCACCTAGAACTGACAGGGTTCTTTCATTAGACCTCTCTATTAGTTTGTCAAGATTATGTTGTTGCTTCCACCAGAAGCTTTCTGTAAAGAGACACAAGTGCTGGAATGTAATGGCCTACATTTGCCTTAATGTCTTGTTATCCTTGCTTAGCAGCGTGTGATTCCTACAGATGAAACCTAAACCTACACCTACATTTTTAGTATTATACACCACAGAAGCCTTATTTTCAACTTCAGCTTTACTACCTTTGCTATCTTTTAACATCACTGCTCCCTTTTCCCAATCTAAATTCAGTGCCTTTAGTTTGAGCAGTCCCTTCCCTCCACAAAATAAAATTCAGTTTGGTGTTTCTGTGATACGGAACCAAAATAACTTGTGGCAGGAATTGTAAAAAAAAAAATAAAACATAGCCCATTCAGACTCAGTCACAAGCTCAATACCAGAGCTAAGTATGACCGTTCCATTAAAACTAAAAAATTAGACACACATGAATAGGAGTTATCAGGTTCAACTCCACAGTCAAAAGTTCAACCAAAAAAAAAAAAAAAAAAAAAAAGGCAAAAAAAAAGGAGGGGGGATAAAACCTGTGTCAGTTTCTTCTACAGTATTTCCTCTACAGTATTTCATCCAGGCCCAAGATTCAACATGCAAGGTTCAAACACTGAGAGTAAGATCAGGTATTTCAACACCTATATATAAGCTTTTATTTTTTACTTTTAAGCCTTTGCCAAACCATCAAGTGATTCATGGTTTGAATACTGCTGCCTGAAGACTATGATACTCTGGATGTGTAAGACAACATCATTTACAAGATGGTGCAACACAGTTAAACACCTGGTTTTCCCTGGCCTTGTTCTGTCAGCCTACAATTGTTTCCTTGAGGAAAAAGAGAAAATGATGATTTTTCAACTACTTCCAGATGTTAAATGGCAATGGCTCTGACCAGGATACCTGAAGCTTCAAAAGCTCCAGCTGACTTTTACATCCACATTAGGCAGAATCAAATTAGGCGCATCTGGCATGGTAAGCAAAGGCATCATGTCACACTTCCAGAGCTCTGCACAGGATGCCTCCACAAACAGGGATCAGGAGTGTCCTTCATTTGGATCAAATCAACACAGACACGATCTACAAATGAGGGTGTTAAGCCAGCACATCAATAAAACAGCACAGGAGCCTAAACAATTCCAAGCCCAGTAGAAGATCTAATTCTGAGCTGAACACATCATTAACAGACCACAAAGCTTGCCCACAAAGCTGGGTCAGAATTGAAAAGATCACAGTCCAAGGAGAAGCAAATTTTTTCTGTTGATATTTGAACCACATTAATATTAAAAAGTACTCCACGTCAGAACAAAATTGATGTTACTTGTTTAAGTTTCGAGAAGCAACCAAGGCAACAAAACCCTTCCAGCTTTTGAGTAAACACACACACCACAAAATACTGCAATACAGTGTTAATGAGGTGAGGACTGACGATGTGTTCTCAGTTTAGCATCCTCCCATGCCAACTTTCTTGAAAATTCCAATACACTCACAAATGGGAAGAGTTGAAGCTCATCCAAATCTTGAATTTAGTTTCCTGGATGCTAGTGAATGAACACAAATAGAAATAAATAAACCTCCAACTCATGAATAGCACCCTAGCACCTAAAATACACACATTTTTCTTGCTACAGAGAAATGTGTCAAGACATAAATGGGGACCAGTATTATTGACAGTCGTACACTTTACACCAAAGATGATCTTGTCCTCAGGTTAAAAGGAGCTGACAAACATGCCTCCGATTTTCGCTTAAGTTTCAACTATTTTCTTTTCAAAGAGGCTTTGTGTAATGATTGATCACCAGCTCCAGTTTATCTCACTATTCCAGTGTGAGTCCTTTCAAGAACAGCTCAAGCTGGTCTTGATGGGCAACCCCTTCATGGGACATATCCATAGGTTCAATAACACTCAAACATCAACTGAACTCCTTCAAAGCTTTGAAGAAATATGGCCTCTCTTAGGACTTGAAATTAGTGACACTTACTCTTGAATTTAGCGTAAAAGTGTCTATTAATCCAAGACAATAAGCAACATTTTCAGACTGGTATGCAAGCTGGTTTTTAGACCCACACTCACAATCCCAAGATAAATATCATTAAGTTTCATACAGAGTTTATGATTTTTTTTTTTGGATTAAGGAAGTCTATCTGGTTACCCAAGTAGCATCAGATTGCAAAGATTTGCTATGATTACATTTGCTGTTAACTAAACCATCTACTACAAAATGCTTGTTTCTCTGGCATGCACTGGCTAACCATTCAGGCAAAAAGTCACAATTTCCATGAAGGGGCCCAAAGGAAACACTTTGTCCTTTCTGCAGTATCTGAGCCTGCTAATGTTATAAGCATAATATATAATACTGAGCAATAGACAGTAGAATACAAAGGTTTGGTCACTCATATTTTTAACCATATTCCTCTTTTTCTTATGACTTTGCAGATGCTGTTTTTCAGTTTCTTTTACCTAGTTTTACTGCTTGCAGTTACAACTACATTCTTTTTTCTCTCCTATTAGGCAAAAAGTTTAGTTGTTGTTTAGTTATGGTTCTATTATTCTTCCATCAAAAATAGTACAGAATATCACATATTTAAACATGGTTGCTTCAATTTAGAATCAGGAAATGTTTAACAGTAAAAGTTGGTGGCATATTGTCCTTCTACACTCCTCTTATTTCCAAGATGCATGAGAAATGATCTTTCTCTCAGACAAGGATGTATAAGGAGTTGACCTAACATTATATGTTCCAATTTCTGTGAAATTAGCAGGTGCAAAATTTAAGCAGCATTGAAGCAATTACAGTTCTGAGTTAAAGCACGAGTGAAGGATAACAATAAGTTACTCTAATAATCTGGGTATTAACACCAAATTCAAGAGGCTACCCCTGTTGTTCTTTTGCTTTAGGGTTCTGTTCACACCAAAACTGGAATAACCAATAACAGAAATTAGGACGTGAGATAAATTACATCAGTTCTGAGCCTTGTTTTTTCAGTTTGTCTGCTGTCTAATTCAAAATGGACATCTATCAATAATCATGACAAATAGTTTTTCACAACCAAATCTCATGTTTGCTTCAGAATATTCACAGCCTTCTCCTTATGAACGATATTTTAAAAACAACTAGTATCATCACTGCCAACACAAAAACATTAGGTGGGGATATTTTGTGTGTGGGTTTGGGCTTTTCTTTTTTTTT